>LRSR01014677.1:0-26693 GCA_001579985.1 Hypsibius dujardini | reverse complement strand
GATTAACCTGTTTCTTGAGATTTTCAACAAACGCACTTGTTAAAAACAATAAAAAAGCATTCTCCCTCACAAAATTATCATCGTATTTCAGTTTCGAACAGCATAAACGCGATGAGACAGGAATATATGATTCGACGATAAAACATAATCAATCACAGCAAATGGATCAATCAATCGAAGACCACAAGCTTAAAAAGCAAAACAACAAATCAAGCCAGATTAGTCAACCAACCAACCGAAACCGCCGTAGCAAAACCACAACAATCAATCAAGCCGATTGGATCAATCAAGCAACGGACCCGGCCTAAAGAGACTAACCTGTTTCTTGAGATTATCACTCTTGATCGCGGCCAGCCGTCGCGCTCGCAACGCCTCCAGGTCGTCCTCGTTGTTGGTTAGCTGATCCAATCGCTGAATTTCACTATCCAACTGGGCTTCCATCAATTTGCCCGCCTGCAGCACCTGGTGCTCGATTACCTTCTCCATGGCCGCTACTAAAGTATTTCCCTTCCGCACTCCCAAAAAATCCCACCACTCCGTTTAATGTAAATAAATTTGGGAATCCTTTAGAAAAATTCTAGAATACCAAAAAAGTGCAGCGAACCCAAGCAAAATGTGGATGAAAAGTTGAAAGACCTGCGCGCAATTACCACAATTTGATTGGCCGATTCGTCTTAAAGGGTGTGGCTTGCTCAACAGGGAATTTAAACATTTCCGCTTAATTATCAGACAGTGCTATTTGGTTAAGTTTTCATAGAATTATCAAAATGAGACTGGGGAAAAATTCATAAAAAAATCACGCAAATAATTTAATCTAACCGAAATTTGTTTGCTAAAGTGTATTGGCTATTCGAAGCCTGAACAGCGAAGAATAACTTGCGATTACTTGCACAACTATCCAAAATGCTTGCCTAACCGAGTCAAGCTATCTATCTCGGCTCTTACGTTAAGTAATGCACAAACGAGTTAAATAACCTGACTCGGTGAGCGAAGAGTTATATATATAGATAGAATTATAAGATGTATGTGTGGTACATGTATGTATCAGGGCGTGGTTCACAATTAAATTTAAACACTAGAGAATTCTATATTAGCTCAGTAGAGATATAAATCAAGTTTTATTTTCCTAAATTCTAAATTCTCACAGTACCAATAAGTTCTAGGCGGAAGCACGTTCACAGCACCTGGTTCACATTATCGACTGCGAGTACGAGAATCGAGGTAGCACAAGCACACGTCAACATATCGATCTCAAAATTCCTGGATCGCTCGGTTTCTACGTCTCCATGGCCCTTACCTATTTGCAACACACTCCAATCCAATTTTTATACTGAAATACTTTAGTCTCCCTTCAGCACTGCTTTTTATATTGGCAAAATGTCCTATTTTACAGTACATCGCGAAGATGTCTATAAAGACTATAAAGCCAGTCCGCTGTCTGCGGCGGCTATTTTTCAGTTGGTACTTTTTGCAATCACTATCGGTGCTCCTATTGCCTTAGTTGCCGTAAATCCAGGTAAGAAATCAAAGATCGAGAACTTTATAGAATTTGTTTAGTTTTTTTATTTAGTTTGGTTGGCTTACTCATTTCCCCTTTTTTTAATTTTATTAGATATTTGGCCGATGTATACCACTGTCTATGAGCAACCATTCGTGCGATACCAGCAAATGGTTATTGTCCACTTGGATCTCGGCGGCGGGTCGTCACTGGCTTGGAGCACCATTCCGCAGTACAATCGGCTTATGGGTCGCACTCTTCGATCGTCTAGGCTAAAGGTTTACATACTGTACTAAAAACACATGTCATCTGCGTTCTTAATTAGCTTCACTTTAATATTCTGTTTAACGGTGCGGAAATGGATGCTCTATTACAGACAAAAGAAATTGACATCAACGGCGACAAAATACCGGACGCATTTAGCATTACACTGGACGTCCCGCTGACGGCACAGGAGCAAGTCTTCGGCTTTACTTTCCTGGTTTTCTTTGATTTCATTCTTCAGGTAAATAGGCGAATCTAACCACTGTCGCTATATTGATTGTATGATTTTTGCGATCCTTTTTCTTTCAGAAACGAACGTTTTTTGAGATGTCGACCGTTGTTTCACTGCAGCATAGTGCTGCCTCTGCGGGAGCTGACTACTTTGCTGATGGAACATTGCGATTCGTTCAAAAAGACTCCTTGCGTCCAGGATTTTCTGATTACATAAACAAAGTACTAATTCTATATCTATTCTGTTTGTTTGTCTCTGTCTCTCTGTCTGTCTCTCTGTCTGTCTCTCTGCCTGCCCGCCTGTCTGTTTGTTTGTCTGTGTGTCTGCCTGCCTGCCTGCTTGTCTAATTGTCGATCTGTCTGTCTGCCTGCCTGCCTGTCGGTTTATCTGCCTGCATATTTATTGTTTGCTTGTATTGTTTTTCTGTCTTTCTGTCGCCCTGCTTGAAATTCACTTAGTCAAAACATGTTTGCAGGATCCGCTGGTTAATATTTCGTCGGCCGATATAAGTGATTACAATGTTGCTAGCATTGTTCGCAGGGTTGCGACCCGAAATGGTATGTTAATTGAATTATGGCACATTTATTTGTTTTACTATAGTTTTCTTCTGATAACAGCTAGTACGGTACTGGACGTTTCGATGCCAATTTGGACTACGACTCCTGTACCGACACAACCCTTCCACATCGAAGCCAATATCCATTTCCCCGTACAGTCCATTTGGATGCAAACAACGGTTCTTCACAGGTTGACAACGGCTGGAGCGGCGTTTACGTTCTGGCTCTTGCCCTTCTGGCTGTTTTGTTGGTACCTTCGTCGAATGGTTTTCTCCAGCGGTGCACTGTTCCTTGTCCAAGACAGCAGCAAGTACTCAATGAAGAGCTATTTTACCGCAAATTCCGGAAAGGAATAACCGGAATAACTGTTGAAATAATAACATCGAGATATTCAAGAATTAAAATAAATTTCCTTCGTGGATGTTGAGACATTTATGTTTAGCATGAAAACAAGAGAAGGCCGATTGGATGTAGATGGACAAATGATTGGACGGAGACTAAGAGGCCAGGACATGATAAGGGAATGTAGGCAGTAGATGAAGAGCTATCAGACACAAACGGATATATGGAAATATGCATAAGCAGAGAGACAAGACACGGAAACACGGAGACACGGATACACGAAGTGTTTGATAAAAAGAAACGGGAGAGCGCTGACGGAGCATCTTAAAGCAAAGATATCTGCAGACACGGAGCGAAAGAAACTTATTCGAAAAGATGGAAATTCGAGGTAATCGATACCTTCTTGACACTATAGTACACGTGAGAGACAAGGAGACGACGATGTCGACTGATGGAGAAAGGGGACAAGGAATAATGCGGACTTGGAAAGTTAAAGTGGCGGAGAGAAGATGGCATAGCACGACTGACAAGGAACCATTTACCAGTGTAACCCTCCGATCGCCACCAAACTTTTTTCTTGAATTCCATGTTCCCTAATATGATTTTAAAAAATATGACTTGCGGCAAAGAGTTCCCCGTTCAACGGGGAGAAAGTCCGGAAGATCTTAATTGGTGCATGTTCATTGCAATAGCCATGAACGCTTGATGCGCTTGAACGTGTGTAAGCGCTCTTACTTTGGATGTTATCTGCGAGCTCCCTTTCGTGATCGTTGATATCGCTTTTTTTCCATCCGATATAAGCCTCCAGAAGTAGCATCAAAACGTTAGGTAGCATTCAACAATGACGTCAGCGCCATGTAGGGTAGGGGGTTGTACTTTGATGACGAGCTCTGACGCTAAGGGGGTAGGGGTCTAGCCGTGGCTGACGTTAGCATATATCGTTTCAATTATTCGCCAATTTCCAGCCTCTGCTGAAGTTTTTATCCTTTTTGAGCTTTTTGTGTTGTTCTCCATCAATTCAATAGAAAAAATCTCGACGGAAACGATGGCGCTTAAACGGGTAGGATAGAAATGCAGTGTTGAGTTTATGGCAAAGTTGTCTAACGCGACTTATAATTATTATATAATACTTATTTACGAACGAAATTTATATACGAACGCCAATAATTATTTTCCGTAGACAGAAAGGAACCTTCTCTCTACGATGAATTTATCAAATCGTATTGCGACTTTCGCCCGGATTTGATGAAAGTCCAGCATGAAAAGGTTTTAACAGATGGAGGGGGTCGGCTCGAGCTGACGTCATTGTTGAATGTTTCCTTAGAAGGATTAATTTTCACCATATTGTCGAGAAAAAAAAATACTTTGAATTATTGCATCGAAATAATGAAATTAAAATTGAAAATAATAACCAATCACGGAGATTATATGGTTTATTCCCACAAACCGACAAAAAATTAAGAAATTAGTAAATTTGTTCATTTTATATTCTCATTAAAAAGAAAACGTTTCACTGTCCGGGTTTCTGAGGAAAAGAACCGAGAAGAGCCACAATAAATCATTCAATCAAGCGTTCATGATTATTGCAATGAACGTGCGCCAATTGAGATCTTCCGGACTATCTCCCGTTGAACGGGGAACTCTTTGCCGCGAGTCATATTTTTTAAAATCATGTTAGGGGACATGGTATTCAAAAAAAAAGTTTGGTGGCGATCGGAGGGTTACACTGGTAAATGGTTTCTTGTGAGTGTCGAGCAGCCTGGGCAGTGGAGCGGACACTCACGTTGAACCAGTTGAAACCGTTCGGGAACCTTCCGCAGTGAAGGTCTCGTTGGCTGAAGAAGGTCTGGGTCGATTCGCGGATTGCATTGCTGTTGGAAGCGAGTCATGGACACTTGCCCTAAAACATTTTACGCCATGTTCCGTTTTGTTGACATGAACCTCAACCGAAGCATGTTTCGCAGATTTTGAAACTTGATTCTGCAAGAAAAAAGGCGGTGGTCGTGTTTGTAAGTGATTCACCGCGTATTTCCCATCCACAGGTGTGAACTGCAATCGCTCATTCTCCAGGTTGAAAAGGAAATCCGGTCGGACATGTTCAATGGGATGAGCTGAGTCCGGCACCCGCATTCCTTTACAGCGTTCCGGCTCCATCTTTTCAGCAGAAAATTTAGGACTCAGTCGGCTTGACGCTCACTTGGTGGCTCTACAGCAGTCAATGCAATCTATCTACTACTCAAGAAAATGCAAGGTAGGAATAGGCTGTAGTCAGGTGAAAGTTGAAACTCACTGCTGCGCGTTAACTGCGGCTGCGAGAACTTTTCTGCGAGTTTTAGTATTGCAGCTGTTGGTCGTGGTACCTCTGCTAGTATACCATTGCGGCCTTAGCGAAAATAAACGCCCTTTGGTGCACATCAGGGTCCGGTTCGACGGAGCACCATTAAATGACCTAATTGCACGGTGAACTATTAGCTAACGGTGAACCCCGACGTACAATGTATATCTTTTTTCTGTTCGACAATTCTTTTGTGCTGCATGCAGACGTGGCCGAAACTGATAATTCGCGGACCGAGAGCATGCACTTCTTACGTCATTCGGTTTTTAGCTATGCCCATGAACACCTACAGTCGAACAAATATTCTGCCGGTCACATTCAACTTCAAATGA
Organism: Hypsibius dujardini; assembly: GCA_001579985.1. NCBI lineage: Eukaryota > Metazoa > Tardigrada > Eutardigrada > Parachela > Hypsibiidae > Hypsibius > Hypsibius dujardini. The sequence goes on along the minus strand of LRSR01014677.1, from coordinate 21,133 downwards.
AATTTCGCATGAATTTTTATTGGATGCAAACTATGGAAAACGAATAATTTGACATAGATTAAACTGAAGATTTGGCAAAACTTCTTCCTGGCCCATGCACCCACACACACGTACCCCTGCAGATTCGGAGTGCACAGCACATGCATACCGGTAAATGGGTGTCTTCTGAATCAATTTATAATTCCGATTTTTTTATTCATTTGTTGCAAAAAAGACCCCATTACCGCCGGTACCAAAGAGAGCAGGGAAAGTATTTATTTGTTATACCCTTCAGTTGGTCTACTGTAAACGCCGTCATAGAGGGTGGGCTGAATTATGAGCATTATGTACGTTCGGCCGGCCAAAGCTGAGCGGGTGTGTTAAATTTAAAATTAAAATGTGTGTTTGGCCCCAACCCCTTTGCAGTCCGCCTCTTCACGGACGTCTTGGTATTACATGGGCTCAACCGTTTCCATGATCGGCATTCAGGGCAAAATAAAATTGAAGGTGACGATCTGGACGGGCGTAATGTTCGGCGGACATGTCATAAATTTAGAGTTGAACATTATATATTTACCGCGATGCGCACACATAAGAAGAACGTAAAACTTGTATATTGCATGTATTGCACTTATGCGCCGGCAGTGTGTTGAGAACGACCAATCCCTTATTAAGTTTTATCATAATTTCTCACGCTCATCAAATCAGAAATTTATGATCATACATATAAAGGGACCTTTGTTTAAACGGTGGCTTGACTTGCTTTGATGTATATCTAAGTTCAAGGCCGACAACGAATCCGCATGCTATCCGCTGTATGTAAAAACCTTGGAATCGTGCAGATATCCTGAAAAGACCACACATACTGAATTACGTATGCAGGGATCTGCGACATGGAGTTCCTTTTTCGTACTGTTTTATACATTGTTTCATTTTCGAGCTTGATTCAGTCGCAGCAACAGTCACAATCGACTTGTAGCTACAGTAATGATCAAAAGGGGCGAAAACAGGTACTATGCGAACAATCCAGAATCGACCTCGGGGTTTCCTTCAGCTTCAACCCAAACAGCTTCGATCTGGACACTAAGGTCCTCATCGTCACCGGCTCCCCGTCAAAGCCCAACCAATTCAATCAGACGTCAAATTTTAACTCGACAATTTTCGAGGAGATCCATATCTGTTACGCACCTCAGTGGGAGTTAATTGGGGATGATACGTTTCGGTTGGTATCGGAAACGTTGCTTGTGCTAAATTTGACACACAACGGATTACGTAGCGTGAATGCAGAAACCTTCCGAAATCTGTCACGTTTGACGCATCTTCACTTGGATAATAATCGCATTGGCTTTCTGCCCTCTTTCGTGTTTGGGTATCTTACTGCCTTACGCGTGCTGACCCTGACAAAAAATCTTATAAATAACGTGGAGCCACGCATGGGATATCAACTGGGAAACTTGGAGGTAAGGATAGCAAAACTAAACTAAACTAAAAAATAAAGTAAAACTAAACGAACTTTTAGTTCTTAGTATTTTAGTTGTTTCTTTAAATTCGGCAGATAACAAAATAATTAACACTTTTTGTAACTAAGGATTTATCGTAACTGATCACGGGAAAAAACCTTAAAATTGAAAATAATCAGCTATTCTAATTAAAATCGAACACAAATTTTACTCACGAAGTGATGGACTAATTTGAAAAGTTTTAGTTGACTGAAAATATTTTACTCGATTACTTTTTGTTTGTCATTCGTACTTGTCAGTAATAACGAAACAATACTGTATAATCTGGGTGAAAACACGGGAACATGTTCGGTTTGATTGATGGATTACAGGCGAAATGCTGCGGCAGAATTTACCGCACCGGTGGACAAAATAATCGATCGTTCGATTGGTCAACAATTGCTCCCGTGTTTTCATCCAGATTATATAGTACATTCTACGTGCGAGTTAGTCTGATCAAGTGATTTTCCAGGTTCTCGACATGAGCAGCAACCCAATCGGGAGTGAAATCTTAGGTGGCGTCGAACCCACCATTTCACAATCATTCCTAACCTTATTCGAAGATTGGCCCAGTCTTCGAATTTTACGTCAGTCACGTGTCTGTCTACTCTCACTATTTATAGCTCTGTACTTTCAATTTGCATTCGTTTTTTTTCGAAAACTTTGTTTGGTTTTTCTTTCACAGGCCTTTCGGACACCGGACTGAAGTCTCTTCCCTGAGCAGTAATTCAATTTAGAAGTCCCTTGCTCCGTGAACTGGATTTCTCCGGAAACCAGCTGGAAAACATCGGCAATGATCAGTTTTCCCTTCTTTGTAATATATCAATCATCCGGATTGGTAATAATCCCATTCGAGCTATCGCCCCTACCGCATTCGCTGGCCTCTACAAACTTGTGAAGCTGGATCTTACTGGTAGAAGGGCGCTAAATATCCTGCAAAATTGGGACTACAAGGCTTCTTTTCGTGATCGAATGCCGCTTCCGAAGTATTTTTTTGGACGTCATATTCGATCGCAGTCGGGCTCTGCCGGAGGCTACGGTTGATAAACTAGTCGCCAGTCGTCCGGTACAATTACTTGTGACGTAAACTTCGAAGAAAGCATGATGTACGATTTTTTTAATCCATCAGTTTTTAGAAAGCCAAAATCATTCGACGAGCGATGAAGCATGCAAATTCAGGCATCGCTTTGGAAAAAATCATAAAAGAACATCTCCGGTCCACGTCTATACATCATCTACCGTAATTATCCTCTCCCCCTCCCTGCCTCCCTCCCTCCCCCCTCGAGAAAAGACGTTAAAACTAAATAGGATGGCTCTTAAATAACTAATGTCAGTTATTTCATGACTAGAAGTACTATAATAATTCTGGCCAATATGTTAGTATTTATACTGGTGAAAGCTGACGCTGTTCAAGTTTAAAGGCCCGTTTATAGTCTGGAGAAAACGTCTCACGCGAAGTGTGCGTGAGGTCACGTTCGCGTGCGCATAGCTGTCTCGTGTGCCGAAGACCGTAAAACCCACAGGTCAGCAACAGGAGCACGTCATACCCTTTCACACACTTCTGAGATTGAAGCATCCGTCCGGAAACAGCTTTTCGTGATGGGTATGTATGGGATAGTTCGCTACTGTTGCATTGAACAGCCCTACAGAATAATCAGCAGGAGTTTTAATACAGTGTATCTAAATAAAGAATAAAAGCAGTCTAGCTGCACGCACGAATGTACGTACAATTTCATGTTTTACAAATATCGTCGGAAAACAAACGGAATATAATGATGGGTGGGAGGGCATAACCCAGGATCTCTTCGACCAGATGTACGACCACGAGGACCTTTCCGACGCCGAGCTGCAGCAAGTTTTGCGTGGCGACAACTAATCTGCCGAACTTGAACAGGACAAAGAGACGCATTCGCTCAGTGAGAAGCAGATGAAATGTGCTGTCAGCGGTGCAGCTGCGAAGAAGATCAGTTTATTGGAAAAGCCGGACCGAACAAGTAACTTCGTGCCCGAGGACGCCGCCGACGTAAGCTTGGGGATGATCCACTTCAATCATGGTTTGGTTTGGCCAGAAAAACCGAGATTCGTAGCAAGTTCACCAATCAAGGCTTATCTGCTTGCTCGGATGGTGTCTTAAGAAAAATTGCTGAAGAAGAGTGGCCGGTCAGATCGGACTCCGCCAAAAAGGTATTCAACATGATCTTACAAATCCCTCCCCAACGCAACTCTTTCACTATTCTCGACCCTTATAAATATTTCCGTTTTTCAGGCATTGGTGTCACAAGTACTTGGACTTATGGAATCATCTACTGAAAGCCACGGAAATGCACTGGACGGGGTCATTGGTGGTCAAGGAAGTAATTCCTGCCTGCTTTTTGCATTTCACGTCTCATGTCAATTGTGCTGACGAATATAATCTGCCCTTTCCTTCGGGGAGCTGGGACTTACCAAGCTTCACGGAAAATGAGAACACCGAAGACCTCCAGATTACTGTTTCGCCGGAGAATTATCAAATAATCGATCAATCAGTGCAGATCAGCAGTAGGTATTTGTTAGGCTACCCAATTAACTAATCAACGAACGGGGCACCTTCTTATCCATCCGCACACGCTCGTACAATTCTCTCCTCTCTCGACTGGTCATCATGGGTTGCCTGACGCGTCATAGATATGTCGTACTATTTCAACTTCGATTAGAATGGTGCTCCCCTCTTTCCTCAACACTCCAAACAGAGATTACACAACTCTTCTCGACCGCTAAATCAACTAGTAACGTTACTCAGCAAACTTGACTGACAAGCTGTCCGATCTTTTGAACCGTCAAGGCCTCTGTCTAACCATTACTTTGTTTGATCGTTCCACACTACAATTGCTACAACTACTCCAGGGTCAGTCAAAATTGACCCCTCTCGCCCGCTTGGCCGGTTCGAATTAGCTTTAGTTAAATCTAACGTCAGGTCTATCTAAGTGTAAGTCTAAAGTTTAAGTTAAACCCAAACTCTAATCTAGTTTAATCTTAATGTTGACGTTCAGGTTTTATGAAGTTTAATACCAAAGTTAAGCTCACACCATTTCTATTTTCACGATGGCACTTGGGATTTAGCTTAAGCTTCATCATAATTTGAAGCTTTAATTAGCTTAAGTTTAACAGGTAAGTTAGATCGAAACCCTTGAAGGCGAAATTGTTTAGCAATAAAAATGGAACCGCTATTCACAACATCACGGTCCTCCATCCATTTGATATCAAAGTAAGTTATTTGATACGATTACGGTTTAATGAACACGTACCTCGATCGCCTCTGTGGAGGAATATTAGGGATGTGGTTTCGTAGATTTTGCGCCCGGTACGGCAACCCGACTACGACAATCTTTGAGCGGCAAACAATGCTGGCTGCTCCCGTCTGTGTTTGCTGTTTCCTGATATCCTGGATAGCAAAGTCAGCTATGGGTGTGGCTGCTCCAATAACTTTAACCTTCTCACGGACAAACACACATGTGTGGCCAACTGCAGTGCTAACCAATTCCGCTGCGGCAAACCTAACGAAAAATGCATTCCCCTAGTGTGGAGGTACATTGACTGACATGCTTAGACAGGCAGAATATTTAATGGGGTACGGGTCAACCTGACTGGCAGACTACACAGACAGACACAAACAGACAGACAGACATATAGACCGACAAACGTAACTCACTTTCGAATATTAACTCTCCAATTCTAAGAGTACTATTTCCGCTCAGATGCAATGGGGAAAAGGACTGCATGGATAGATCTGACGAAGATGACACGTGTCCTTTCTTTTTTTTTCAATTTTTTTCAATCCGCTTGCAGTAATCTAACTTCCAATTAAGAATAAAATTCAAGTCGATCAGACTATGAGATCTTGTGTGCCCATTGGGAACCAGGAAATTGACCTAAGAAAATGATTAACCCAAGAAATCAGAGACTGCATACTGTATGAAAGGAGGCTGCTCTTGTGTGTTTCAGCCTGGCATATTTGTGAAAGCAATAACAACTGCAAGGACAACAGCGATGAACGCAACTGTCCCGGGAATTCCAGCCATCACCAACGCCCTAACATCACCACCACCGCTATATCACCGCTCCCATCGTCATCCGGCCTGGTACTGCCGGGATTGAATACCATTGGCGGTTCTTTGTCTCTGTCCCTCCCACATGAATTGCGCTCCCTGTTCGATATGTTAACGTATATGTTATGTTCATGTTAATATATCACTAAAATCAAAGCATTTGATCCTAGAATGTGTCGGTCTATTTGAATTCAAAAAAAGCTTCAAGAATTTGAACAGCAAAATCAGAATCTGGGGTGATCCTAAAAGGATCAGGCAAAAAACGGTTTCCAACTGCGGTTTTTTAAACTTTGTGAACGGCATTTCTGTAACTATCACTAATTCTAATAGTCTGAGCAATTTACAATTAGAATCTGAGCTTTAGTTGTGGCGCAAAAACTATTGAATCTTTGGAAATTTGATTCAGACCGCTCAATGCGCATCGCTTGTGTACGCCGCTTTGTTATGGTTTTCTTGCTTGCAAGTATGACGCACTGCGTATACAGGGCAGGGCATAACTTGGCATGTAGAGGGAACTGCCAGTGATACCTATGATAAACCTAAGCACACACTAAGCGCTCTACACGCAAGTGATCCTAAGGTGATTAACCCCGTCTTACAGAGGGGTCAAAAACACCCAGTTCTCAGATAATCAGATCTTCTTTCTGTCTACGGTATATTGGACCATCAAAACGTTGACCGTTGTGCTGTTTGTTTCATTGACATCCCATCATCTTTTGCCGTCGGCACAATCGTATTCCACCAAATTATGTCTTGTCAAATGTTAGTGTATGTTTGAAATCCGGGAGGGGGGCTTGGAAATCGGAAATCAGACCTTCACATCTCCACATGTCTCAAAGTCATCAGGAGCAGTAAATTGAATTTAATATTGAAGTCTATTTTGATAAACATGCAGTTGGCCCCTTTGCCCCCCCCCCTCCCCGACCTACCATGAGGGGTTTCAACTTGTATTGACCCTAAACGAGCTCAACTGCAGTGTACGGTACTGTAATGTCGCGTTAGCTTCGCGCAACAAACACAGCATTTTCAGTATAGAATGTCCCGGCATAACACACGAAGTGGGGGGAAATCGCCCGAGGGCGGCGCTACAGGTGCGCGAAGCTGACGCGGCATTACAGTACCTACCACATTAAACTACTAGGCATTTTGCCAGAGCGCACCACCCAGGGGAGGAGACAAAGCGGCAGGGACTCTCTAGCTTTTCCGATTGGTAATTGGGTGGCAGAGAGATGGCGGACAAAAAGAGGCTAGGAGGGTAAATTTGTCCCACTTGGTGTTGGGATTTCGGTGCGTCCTTACATTCTGTCTGTCAAGAGGTGGGCAATCCCCATGTACTGACTGGGACAATTTTTGATAGGGGGAACGCAGAATGCCTCGGCTTTGTTTTAAATTAGCACAATATTAGTATTGATTCGCTGTAAAAATGACGGCTTCTCGAAAAGTAATCAATGCGATTATTTTTACATTATCCCATCCCGTATTTAACTTTGAATCGACTGATAACAATCAAATAGTTTTTGAATATAAGGGGCGGAGCTACGAGCAGTTTTCGGAAAAGGCCGAAAATTTTAGCGAAACCATCCAGAATTGCTCCGCCCCCTTACCTCAGAAAAATGTTTGGTTGATTCTAACCGATTCCATATTGAAGTTGGGATGGAAGTTGTCAAAACAATCATATTGACTGCTTTTCGATAAACCGACATTTTTACACTGAAAATCATGGAAAATGGAATCTGCAAGTATTTTCCCAAGTTTGAAATTTTGCCAAAAAACGTTTTGAATTAGATCACCGATGACGTAAATTTTAGAAATCATGAATAATGTTGTACTAATTGAAAAAGTTGAAGGGGAAGCATTCTGCGTTCCCCTCTGAAAATGGGCCAGTATAGCGAACATGTAGCGGTCAATCCTTTGTAAAGAAAAAGTTTCAGACCGATCGAATTTTTGCAATGTCATCAGATCAACGCAGAGACCAGAAAGAGTGGTCATTGACCATGCGGAAGACTCGGGTACGACGTTCTTTTTTGCCCCGCTCTAACATTTTGATTGGTCTGAATTTAGCCCAGCAGCTCATCTTGTTGGAGTACTGCGCCCTTGGGTCCTAGCGTAAATACCTGGCAGCCCACCGGACTTCTTTTCACAGCAACTTCGATGAAATGGGCGAGCACGTCGACGGCAGTGACGCTTCCACGTACTCGCCAATGGAGCTTGCTGTCGATGTGAATTATCATGACGGTTCAGCCCAAGCGGATTTTACGTGTGACTCGACTTTGACAACTAAGGATCTGATGAGGATGTCTTATCAAATTGCACGTGTAATGGAATTTCTTGCCGCCAATCGTGTCATTCATCGCGATCTTGCCGCTCGCAATATTTTGGTGTGAGAATATAAAGTGGTCAAAATTTGCGATTTTGGCCTAGCCAGACGGGGGGAGGTCGATTAAGTTGTTCAAAACCAATTGGTATGTTCTTAATTACATAGTTTTTCATAATCCCATCTCAAAATGCCAGGCAAGGATGCGTTTTGGGGAAAGATTCAGGCGTCACTGGCCATTTGTCTGACATACCCGTTCTTGCACAGTTGTTGTTTTCAAAAAATTATTATCATACTTTCTCAAATTCAAAACAAAACAGCAAGGGAAATGTTACTCTCTTTTTTAGATTTTTGCTGATGGGGGAGGGGGGGCAAATGCCTCTTCCCCAATACGCGCCACTGATTCCAAACCTGAGCTGAAGTATATTTTTTTAAGTTGCTAAGGGAGAACGACTTCAAGATTTAAGTTTTTTATATATTCTAGGCTGCATTACCGGCTAAATGGATGGCACCGGAGGCGCTGAAAATGATGACATTCAACGAGAAAACCGACGTTTGGTCCTTCGGCATTACGATATGGGAAATTTTCAGTTTAGGCGCGTCACCATATAGCACCACTGATATCCCGAAAACGGGAGCGACTGACCTTGCTCTCATGATAAGCAGTGGTTACCAGATGGAACGGCCAGTTGCTGCACCGTCCTTTGTGTGAGTGACTCTTAATAAGCAACTTACTTACTTGTTAGATGTCAACTTACTTGTTAGATGTTATGTTATAAAGCAGATGTACAAAATCTTTCCAATTCGCAGGTACGCTCTAATGCAGATGTGTTGGTCACTCAACCCAGCTGATCGTTTCGCGAAGCCCGAACAAAGCTGCAAGCTTTTGTCATCGAAGATTATTATTTGAAACTCGATGGCGTGTACGACAACTACAATATGGAAGTGCCCGGTGGACGAGCGAACGAATCAGTGTTGACTCTAAATGCTACATATGCTCCTTTTGAGACTGAAAATACTGTAGCTACAGTTTCTTCCCCGGATTCATTTAATGACCGAAAGTGAGGCGCTGGTGCACAGTAATGCCGTTAAATGTGTAAACGTAGCCAAATCAATAAAAAAGTAAGTTAATGTGGTTGAATTTCAGAACGCTATAAATCTCATCAATACCGTGAGACAGACGCCGCATTACCACATTGCAGTTCAGTACTAATGCGTTGACTCAAAACCCAAAAGATCGTTTTTCGCCTGTCTGTTCCTTCATCCTCCCGGCAATCTCAGCACTCAAACAGCCACAGTCTGATATTCAGCGTGCTCTAGGGCAAAAGTGCAGTAAGATTTTAGTGGTATCTTCATTACCCTGCATGAATAAATTAGGTAGCACCAAAAATGGATATTTCAAATCAGGAGTGAATAGTGCTAGCCAATTTTAGCGTTTCTCAATTTTCCGATGTATTGGAATACCATTTAAACATATCAGCAAGAGTTAACAATTTACGGCTTCAAATTTCGTTTGAATTTAATGACACGAGAGCTGTCAAATCCTACTTCGGAAATCTAAAGAAGCTAACCATGACGTCACACTCTAGGTTTACTGCAATTTTTTCCTGTAGGGCTGTATGGAAAGAACCCCCAACTCTCCTGAGTTTCCCCAACCCCAATTCCCAAGCCTAATGATATATCTGTAAGATATTTCCATAACCCAAATTTCCAGTGAATGTGACATCTCATGAGCTATGCTAATTCCGATGCCGGCGTAGATGGGCGGCGCCAGTATTCCCGGACCAAGTACTGGAAATTTATTTTGGAAAACAAATTCTAGAACTTTATATTTGTTGTAGAGTAACTTGACCAACTTATCATCGCATTTACAAAAGCATACTGGTATAGTGGATACTGTACCTAAGATATTACTCGGTGAATGGAACGTCGGCCCAATCCGCTTAGTGCTGTACGCATCGCGAGTCCGTGAACAATTTGGCGTTTCTAGGAGCCTGATAAAATAATTCGCTTATGGTACTGTAGCATATTTACTGTGTTTTCAGTGTGATTCGATCCAACAGAAATCTGTGAGGCTAACAAATATCATTCGACTCTTTCGGTGGGAGGGAAGGTATTAAAACTAATTCATATTATATATATTTTCACTGAATTAAATACAGTTTCGTAAAGTTGATCAAGCTTTGCCGTGTCATTAACAATATATTCAGGATAACTCAGGAAGAACCACAGCATGTACAGTACCACACAAACCAGAGCACGAAATATAACATTTTTTCGTTAAAAAATTTATGCTTGGACTATTTGGATGCATAGATTCTTAGGTCGATCAGGTACTGAATTCGCATTAGGACCCTTACTTTTTAGACAGCCAATACGGTGCCGGAAGTCCAATAGAGAACTTGTGAGTTTCGATCGGCAGTTGTGCGAGCTCTATCGGCAGCGCGTACCCGATCCCCTAAACCGATAAGACAAAAATGCAGAAAGAAACACGCGTGTTGAGCCAATTAGTTCATCTCATCCATATTCAAACTAGTTTTACCCGACCGAGAATTCGTTTCCATTGGTTTCTTTCTCCAATTTGCATCGAAGATTATGGCGCATCAGTGGGGTGCTACCGGTATTTCACTATTGACGATATTAGTGCTCCTCATTGGCAAGAATTCCGTCGTTAATGGCGGTTGTTGCCAGTCAAATTGGAACTTTTGCGGTTCAACCATTGCCCGATTCTGCAATTCTGGTCAGAATTCCGACTACAGTCGCCTCGCCTTTATTCCCTCTGCCCTTTATAGCTGCTCATTCAATGAAGATCCCTTATTCATCCGGAACTGTACACTCGGGTGCGAGATTGGCATTTCAGCCAACGACTATTGTCGTCGCTCTTCCCTCAACGTTCCATTTGTCAGCGTGGAAAATAAATCTGCTATACCCAGGCTGACGGCCGTGTTCTCCACATCCAGTTTGGAACCATTTGAGGAATCCGACAGCATACAGCCCTGTTCTGAGGGTGACAACAACTTTTGGTGCCGGTATCATTACCCAGCCACTCGGGGACGTTGTGTGCCCAACTGGTACAAATGTAACGGTGAGGAGGATTGCTATGATGGAACAGATGAACTAAACTGTTCCGCCAAAGATAACGTCACTACAATGGTAAGCTAACGAGATGTGAAATACAATTCATAAGAAACGAGCAATTTATATGCATTATCATGGGAAAAGTTTGAAAAACAATAAAGCAAGTAACTAATTCATTGAAGACCAATTGGGCAACTGAAGCCTGTTGAACAGAAAAATGAAAGCCATCAAACAATCAAAGCATGCTGAGCATGAAAAAATGAGCTGGTTATGTTTGTTTAAAGGACTGGGTGCCAAGCAAATTTAAATATAAACTAAATAATGGCTCTGGGCCAAAGTTTTAATAGATTAAAACATACGTCAGCAATCAATCCCAATTTCAAATAATATTTTTCATACGGTTAAATTTAATTCTGGGTATTTTCACTTTATCCTCGAAACTAAATAAATATCAGTTTCCCATTGGTTTTTCCAATGGGTAATTGTGCAAAATCAACTGCATATTCTGTTGAGATGTACGGAAAACGTATCTCATTTTTAGTTTGTATAACATTTAGTTTTGACATTGTAAACATGCAGATCTTGAAACACTGTCACAGAATTCCTCGTGAATTAAAAGTGATAGGCAGATTTTGATATCAGGATCTCGTAAAAAATAGTTTTTCTTATTGATTTCTTGAACTCAAGGACGAATGAAGTTCTTCAACAAGTTTTAGAGGAACCAGAATTGTTCCAAATTGACTGGACAAGCTCCAGAAGGACTTGCGCCAGACAAATGATTTTAATCTTTCATTAGAACAAGTTGATTTTTCCCAAGGCTTGTACATAGTTTAGTGTATTCCATAGCTCAATAATAGTTCAACAAATATTTAAAGATTCTATATACGCTCAGGCATCTCATCTCATCCTCGAGGGATTCACCATTTATTGTGAAAACTGACAGGAGGCCTTAACAACCATTCTTGCAGGTTCCATCTACACTTTCGATAAAAACCCCTTCGAGATGCTCCGTCGGTTGGTTCGAGTGTACCTCCGGAGATTGCGTGCCCCCGGACTTTCGTTGCAACAACAACACCGGTTGCTTGGACGCTAGTGACGAGCTCAACTGTCCACCTGCGTCAACAGTAGTCTTGACGGAGGCGAGCTTCCAGCGTCGCTTTATGCTCGACCAGCTGGAAGAATCCTCTACGCGCCGCGCTTGTGAGAACCTCAATGGGTCCTGGTGTAAGTCAAGGTTCCCACCCAATCCGCCAATGTGCCTTCAGTCTCAGTCCCGATGTGACGGTAAGATTGACTGTTTCGGAGGGTTCGACGAAAACGACTGCCCCACCGCTTCTTCAAACAGCACCACCGCCAACGTGACTGAGCCATCTAATTGGAATCCTTCCGGTGGGATACCATCTCTCTTCTTTTCCACGACCGAGAAACCTTGCCGAGATCCCGCGGATTTTTGGTGCATCGGCCGCGGCACTGGTGAATCCGGACGGTGCGTCCCAAAGAGTTGGCAATGCAACGGTAAGCCGGACTGCGACGGAGGGACCGACGAACGTGACTGTCCGAATGGCGATGCCACTACTTCAGTCAGCAGTCTTGCTGGTAGTGTTATCGCTGACGGTATGCTCTCACCCTCCTCAACGGGTTCTTTGGGTGTGGAGCCTGCGTTGCTCGAAGGCCAGACCACAGAGTTAACGTTTCGCTGAGAGTCAGACGGCGTCGGACCTCGGAATATTTATTAGCAATAGCAAATTGCGGATTAGAGCCGCGGAGGAACCGACAAGCATTTTCTGCCCTGACGAACATTTCGTTAACTTCTGCCTCTTAGCCAAGTCAAAACTGTTTCCCACTAGAAAATATCAGGAACCTAATCGTTAAACCTAGCCACTTATGTTTTCAGAACAAAACACACAGCTGTGCCGAGGTTAATTTTGGGTTGTTATTTGGGTTTTGACAAGCCGTCGTAGAAGATTTATAATCTTTGAAATAGCGCCAGGGTAGAATTTGAAATATTTGGGATTTGGTTTGTCCCACACGGCATGCTAAAACCCAAGCAGCGATCCACAATGTAACTACGGCACAGCTGTATTTCTATTTTTTTTCCACCCATTAATTAAGTTCATATTAAAGCCGATTTTGGCTCGGAAGGACCATTTGTCAGTGTCAGTATCGGAAAATGAATGCTCTGGAACTTTTCCCGCACGTACCAGAACGGTTTTCCGTCATTACAACCAGAACGAAATTGTCTCCGCGACGTAGTCCTGAAAATTTTCTTGAAAAGTCTGAAATCCGCGAAACATGTCATTCATCTAGATAATTCTCAAGCTGCAACACTCACTTCTGCTTGAGCTTTGATCCTTAAAATGTTGGTTAACTTTTTGCCCAGCTCAAGCGCCACATGATTAAATGGTTAACTGGTAACGATGTATTAAAACGAAATTTCGTAACACAGTAGGAAACCAGATAGCCTTGGTCAAACCCCCAACTTTTAAGGTAAATATCCAAAGGGGTACTACAATGTTGGACATGCGAAATATCGTGAACTGGTTACTAATTAGTCCTCTTGTCTGCTTCAGGACGGCATTTCTCATTATGAAAAGTGGCATCAGCACTACTCGACATACACCATTAGTTAAATTCGTATTATTGTTATACAGCCGTTTGCTTTCTGCCAAAATTAATATCTTGAAAAATGGATTAAAAAGTGTTTATCTTTACTGACTACAAGAGCAATACGGCCACAAAATTCATTGGTCTGATTAATGAATGCTGCTGAGCTTGAGCCGGCATTTCATTTTCGTTCGGGTACTGGCTACTTTTACCATTTATGAACGGATGGAAAATCGGTTTCAAATACAAATATGCGTGATACATGGTATCCTTTTGATTCGATTGAGTTAGTAAAAATAACGTTTTTGAAAAATAATGAAACACCTGTGCAGAGTTGTTCATGGAAATCACTTTAGCCAAAAGGCTAAGTACACTATCTCTTAGTTTTGACGGGAAGTGGAACACAGCTAAACAGGTAAGACTATCGTCCGAGAAAAACATAAAGCGGTATAAGTAAACTTGTGTGGTATTTCAGGTTCATGCAACTGCCCGGCATAAGAGGGACACGGTGACGGATCGTGATGGCAGTGCTGCAGTTGCTGATACTGAGAGATCCGGTGTTACTACTCGAATGCCGTCGAAACACCGTGGCCAATCGAAGGAACGAGTGCTGGCTTATTTAGCGATTCAACTTATAGTGTGCTGGACGCCCAACACGGTTTTCTACCTTCTCGTGGACGCGTGGGCGCCTCTTTACTGGGACACGACGTTTTTCGCGGTGCAGCACTTTGGCCAGTTTCTCCACTCGTGGGTCAGCCCGATTCTCTGCTACCTCGCCACGGACGGACTTCGAAGTGGCATCAATCGCATGCTTCAGTGCTGCTTATCGTACTGATAGATAGCATTCACAATGACTTAATCGGTCAGATATTGGGTGGGTTCACCCGTTAAGGCCCAATGTCGTTAAATGACGACATTGCGATCTTCGAATTTTCACGCAGAGACGGTTGAGCAATTTTGCTAAACTAAACTGCTTTTAAAAGTTGGTATCTTGCTTGAAATTAGATAGTATGGTTTAGTCATATTGTACTTGACCAATATTCGACAGAAAATGCCAAAGTTAATCATTTTGCACTTTTTCTGAATGAAAAGGTCTCCGCAGGCTGTGGGTTGGCCGAAATGTCTAAAAATATATGGTTTTTTTTTCATCCACCAAGTTGACCATGTATTGAGAGCCTCTAAAAATAATTGTCTCAATCGAATTGTTGACTGGCACGTGGCTCAACGAAGGCGTTGTTTTTTGTCGAAAAATGAATAAAACTGACTACTATGGGAGATCATCCATTGATTGACTGATGTTTTGACTGGATATGGCGCGGACAAGTACAAGAAACAGTTTTATTCAAAGCCACGTTTAAGAGCGCTTTCCAATTCCTGATTTTACAGTTTTAGTGTATACTGGTATTGGCTTTCTAATGTTAACTAAAATTAAAATCAGCGTCAACCTGTTCAGAGAATCTCAATCTTTTCCTTCTGGCTGTGAACCTGGATTAAACTGTGATATCTCGCATCGATCCGGGACTACTTTTTGCTGTATACGCAGAGTAATAACGATCGAAGCGTAAGACGGCTGCCAACAAATTCTGTTAGAGTAAACGATTAAAATTTTATCTACAACGGTATAATAAGTGTACTGCTGTATGTATCCTTGGCAGAATCATCTCGAGTACATTAGCACTAACCGACAGTTCACTTCAAGCCGTTTTTCGATAGGAAGGCAAACCAGAATAGCCCAGACAGTTTGTACAACCAATGTATGCTGCCCGTTTCGACGCGTAAATATTTCACGCAGTCATCGATCAAAGAAATGTTGAAATAGATGAACACCAATAATTATAAGTATATTTTAAGAGGTGAACCTCTTGATTAAGTCCAAAGCAGCAGGCCGCGGCAGCAGGCTGAGCCAACACGTAACGGAGAGTGCCGCACAAGCGAGATACTGTGCTATGCAGACAGTAGGTGGGGCTTATGAAAGTAGGTTTAATCACTCGGTCTGCAGTTAAGATGGGAAGCACGGTGTGTGTTAGACTATGTACTGCCGTATGGCTCAACGCGCCCTTGAGCTGTCCCGATGAGAATGGCTTATCACTACTGGATATATAGCGAAACGTTGATTGTGGACATTTCGCAGCTTATAACAAGTGTAAACCCAACCCAAATATTTGTATTTCCACCGGTGCTCCGACATTTCGTACCTCAGCATTTGGTATCCTGACATATGGTACTAGACATATGATATCGAATGACATTTCATACACCGACATAACGTACCGCGACATGTTGATACTAGTGACATTTGGTTTTAATGGTCATGTGGTACGTCGACATATGGTATTGCGCGGGCCGACAGGTCCTTCAGTGAAATTTTTTTTTGTCTTGCCACATAGGATTATGAAAAGAACACTTCAATAGAAATAAGTAAAATAACACCGATATCTCAATCAACAAAAGCACGCAATCTGATAAAACAAAATGATCCAACCCCATCCTAAAACATATATTCTGCTCTGATAAAGTTCTCACATTTATACTTTTCAAAAAGACGTGGACGAAGAATCTTACGGGAAAGGAAATGAAGAATCTTATAGGAAGTCCAAAAATTGTGATACGTTCCAAGGTATTTACCCGACTCGGTTTTCTCGTGCGCTCCGTGCACGAAGTTCTCCGGCGAGCGGAAAACTGTACCAGTCCATTATGTCGGCAAAAGTAATTGTCGGTAAAACAAATGTCGTCAAGAACGAAATGTCCCTCTATGCATATTGTCGAAGTAGGATCTGTCGCCAAACCATTTGTCGAGTCATAAAACATGTCGTTTTGTACCATATGTTCGATTTTCAAAAGTCTGTTACCAAACGTCGCTATACCAAATGTCGGTGTACGATACGTCGCGACATGTCGCGCCACGATATAAGAGCGAAGGGTAACACATTAGGCATCATCATCAATTGAGGCTGTGATAAGATTTGGTACTCTGAATCGAGCTCTAACTCATATTTAAGGTTTATAAACAAGGCCAGAGTTAAATTTAAACTACTCCGCCACCATGGAACACAACTGCTGAGCCGCACCTCTTTTAATATGTGTGTCAAATTGGAAGCGCATATTCAAGAAAAGGCGTATATCTTTAAAGTTTATTAGTATTGTGATCTTGCCACTGTGAAAATGGACGGCTTGGAGAAGGACTTTTACAAATTACTGGGAGTGACCCGCGACGCCCCTGCCGAGGCCATAGTCAGGGCATTCCGGCAGAAGTCGTTGCTGTATCATCCTGACAAGCGTCACGGCAGCGATGAGTTGATGAAGAACCTCAATAAAGCCAAGGAAACGCTGATGGATCCAAACCTTCGAGAAAAATATGATGACAAATACGAAAGCGACGAGCCACTCCTCGACAGTGAAATGGTTTTCCTGGCATCTGGGGAAAGACTGTCTGATGACTGGCGGAAGCAGTACGCAAATCTCGTGTCCGAGTTTCGATATGTTATTCTCACGGACAACGTAATGGACATGGACAGATGCTTCGATCGATTTTGGCAGCAGTTATCTGACCTCACGCGCAGTTCGTCAAATCTTGCGGGGGCACGACACGGTTTCAGGCCGTGGGTTTCAGGTGTGCTTGTTGAAACTAAATTTGAGATGCTACAGTTAGAGGGCTTAGGCTATAAGTCCCCCTTTTGTCTCTTCCCAGGTTTTTTATGTCAACCGTTGTTCCCTAACTTGATAAACTGAAAATGTTGTTAGAGTTCTTTAAGTTTCCTTTTCACAAAAAAATTGAAACCCTAATTATTGGGCCCTGCCTGCACGGGTTTTAAGCTAAAAAACAAAACGCCTCTTTTTCTTCGCCCCTTAAGTTTTAGTTACAGCATTTAAATGACCGATGTCCAAACGTCAAGATTTATACCTATAGATCGAGGAAGAGATGGGCTTTACAAAATAATCAAGTTTGTTATTATTGGTCAGCATTCGTAAAACCATATATAACCAAAAATGGGGTAGGGGAAGGGGGGACTTGTAGATTAAGCCCAGTCAGAGGCGCTAGGGGCTCTTTACGGAGGGAGGCATTTGAATTAAGAGAGAAGGAGAAATATTTTCTTACAGAAAGTGAAAGCTTCATATACTAAGTCATAAAACAGCTTGCAAGATTTTGCCACAATTAACAAAGTGTTTTACGATGTTCAACAGTTTGGCAAAATTTCAACTCTATGCTGTGTCTCATCGGCTCTACAAACTTTTGCCAGTTAGACATTTTGGCACGTGAAGCATCTGTGAACATTTCCATTTTAAAATTGTGTTAGTCCTGGTTTTCTGGTTCCTGATCTTCAATTCCGACATCAGAAGGCAAAATTTGAAAATGTCTTCAAAGGTGACGAATCACTCTTCAGAGCTGGAATAATTTGAACACTTTTCAAAGATCTTTCGATCGTGCTTATATCTTATGGATTGTCTTATTATTTGGATCCTAATTACAGCTCTGGTCCAGTTGTTTACTGTTTCGTTCTAAGAATGAAGTCTTAAGCTGGTAATTTAGTAACTCTTAATTATGGTTACAAAAGCACACTTTTCTGTAAAAACATCTGACGGACTGCTATTTGTGAAAACACCTCATAGCTAGCGACGAGTTGCAATTTTGTCGTCTTAAATGATCAATTAATGGGGAACGCGGCAAACTGAGCCCCTTCGCATAATTTTAAATCAAGTCTTTGAGTCTTTGCAAGCAGACCGGCACACACCTGCAATCTCATTGCCAGTGGTGTCCCTGTAGTCTTCCGTCACCATTTTTCACAACAAAATCATGAAGAAGTATTTCCAAATCGCTCCTATTGATGAGTAACTCAACAAACACTACTGTTTCTGGCTGTATTGTATGGGTATAATTATTCTAGATGTTTTGAAATTCTTAAAGTGGAATAACTTCGCGTGGTGTTCATACAGCATCCATTTGAAATCAGATGGCCCGACTTGTTGCACGTTTTTGTAAGTGGCCCGAATTACTGCCCTTGCCTCATACTGAATCTATTTTAACAAGGATTTAACTTTCTGAATTGCAATCATATTATAAATCAGCTCCTTGAGACTAGAAAGCAAGTACAAATTATTAATACTTCTATTACTGGTTTTTTTTTTACAATTACAAATCCGATTTTGAATTTAATTAATTTGAGCCACACTTTTTTCAGGAGAATCGTCACCTGTTGAATTCACTGCCGCAGAGGACTATAAACTCGTGAAGCAGTACCTTTATGCCAGTGAGTTCACAAAATTGGCTAATCATCTAAACGAAAATCCAAGCAAAACTGCAGCCGCGCAATTGCTTGCTGAGCTGAAGACTGGCCGGGATTTGAAACAATTGCCGGGCACGTTTGCGGGAGGCTTGCTACTCCTGGAGGGAACGCTGCAGTTGTACGATGGACATGATCCAAAAGAAGAATTTGTCAATGCCTTAATACTATGCCCCACCGAAGATATGGCCACCGCGGTCGCCATTCTATCGCGCTTCAACTACGTTCTCTGTGCCATCATGGATTTGAAAAAGTACCTCACCGAGGAAAAGCTGGTTATTCCTCCACGCCACCAACACCTCGATCGGCTTCGCCCGAACGTGGGCTTGAAGACCGTTCGCCGATACGAAGAGTCCCTGCAGACGAATAACAAACTGTCACCGTTTGAGAAGGCCCTACTCTACTTGGATCTCTCCATGGCATCCGGGCAGGCCGTGGTCATCATCAACAACTTCGTCATAGCCGGCACCTTCCTGGAACAAAGTATGCGTGAGAGTACGGATGGTGCCCATGTTTACGCCTGTCATAATCTGATATCCCGAATGATCGCAAGCGTGATTGTGCTGACGAAGAGCTACCTCGATCCCGGCATGGCGGTCTATATGCTCAAACAGTGCCACGTGCTAATTCGCTTGTCGGTCAGTTCGGTTCGACGGTTCACCGGTGGTCCATCACACGGCTCTGCGAGCTTGAAGCCCGTCAAAGTCGTCAGCGGACTGCAGAAAGAGATTCAAAAAACCCTCCAAAATGACCTGTTGAAATTCATGAAGGTGTGTCCCCTTCTGAACTTTCCACTGTCGTTGAGCGGGGATTTAATATTCCTTGAGCTAGTCGGGACGGAATTTCTGGACGCATTTTTCAAGTATCAGTTGGCGCAGAACCCTTTCCATCCGTACACGGCACTACATCACTATTACCTCTTTGAAATGTGTACGAGACGAGGAGAGACGAGTGAGTTCCAGGAGAGGCGCGAAGAAACAATGAAGGTGCTGCTGGAGGATCGCAACTGGTCAGTCCGCGATGTGGAAAACCTCATGAAGTGGCCGGTGATCAACCGAGATGTAGACGGATGGTGGGATCAGCACAACGCGGATTTGCGTCTGGACGGGGACAACTTTGACAGCGTTGAAGGCATCGCAATTGACACAGAGGCCGGGACCTTTGAGTTCCTCTTTGCAGAGACACCCGAAGGCGAAAAAGGTCAGAACTTGAACATCAAAATCAGGAATTGCGTAAGGATGGCAAAAACTAAATGTGTTTAACATACTGTACTATATTTCTCTTCGTCAATTAAACATTTGTTCTAGTTTGGCTGCTTTAAGCAATTGCGTCCTGCTGGATTCTTCCAGCTTCTTTTAGCAACTGAAAATTTATTTTAGTTGAAATAAGTGAACCAATATTTAGTTTTTTCCAACTTAGTACTTTAAATTTTAGTACAATTGTTTTTCAACTAAAAAAACAAAAAGTCTAGAAATTCCTCACGAAAAGTTGCAGTCTTATTTCATTTTAGTTTTCTTTTTAGTTTTGCGTCTCTAGAATTGCGACATATTTTTATTACCTAGTCTGATACACAACTGAAACACACTAACTGCCATTGTAATTTAATACTGTTACAGTATTCATACGCATTGATTTATTGTTTATTTACTTTAAACAATAATAAAAATTTTAATGAGAGTATGTGCCTGAAACTTTTTCTCCCTGCAAAATAGCGTTAATTTCGACATAATTACAAGTTGATTTCCTTTGACCTAAGGATTATTCAATTTGGAGGACGTGATGACGATTTTCTCTAACGGAATCACGAGCAGCTTCTTCACTCTGGACCAGGCTGACGTCGACCTTCAGTACCACCCATTCCAGCAGCAAAAATATGCACCGAAATCCCTGAAAGCCACAAACTATTTGGGAACTCTTCTGCTCGCTGACTATTTACTGAAGATGTTGACAACGGGTTGCGAGATATCTGCGGAATATCCGTTCTACTTCAAAGACATAACCGGACCTAGTGGATTGCTCCAAAACCTGCCGAAAGATCTTCAGAACGCCATAGGAGCCTTCTCTGAGAAAAAAACCCAAGGTTCCCGTGGCTCGGCGCATCGCTTTTGGATTGAAGCGGGTGAATGCCCGTACTCTGTCGAACAGGACGACGGTCTGGTAACGTTCACTCTCGGAGACGTACCCATGAGGGTGAAAAAGCATCTCATGAAGTACAACGCTGACGGTTTGCTCGTGGACGATAGCGATGACGAAAGTGAGAGCGATTCCGACGCCGACGAAGCTTCCATGGCTGAC
>LRSR01014675.1:0-11246 GCA_001579985.1 Hypsibius dujardini | reverse complement strand
CAAACTCCACGGCTGTTCCCCTCTACTCCCGCGATCAAATTGACTCTGCCTACTACGTCCAGTGGGTTTTCTACCCAATCCTGCTGGTGTTGGGGACCGTCGGGAATGTCTTGAATATTACGATCCTTCTGGCGGGTGTCAAGTCGAGTACCAGTACAACCGTTTACCTGGCATTTGTCGCGGTTGCAGACCTATTTGTACTGTAAGCAGAAATCAGCGTTTTTGCTATTTTTTAAAAATAAATTACTAAACGCTATAATTTCGCTATACTTCGAAAACAACTAGCTCCGCCCCTTGTAATGAAAAAAATTGCAAATTGTGACAATCGTTTCAACATGAAATTCGGAATGGGAAACAAGAATTTGCAATTATTTGGCTTCATAAGCGCTCCATTTCAATTGCGTAGAAGGTGTTTCGTTGGTTAAAAATAAGAAAAATGGGTTCTTCGAAAGGTGTACTGGTTCTGAAAGGGCCAACAGAAAGCTCTCTGGAAAACAGAATACCACGCAAATATGTTTCTCCAAAATCATTTTTAAGAAAATAGAGCAAGTGCCTTCCGCTTTCCGAGGACGAGCGCTTAAATTGTCATAATTGGTTACAATATAAAAAGCAAAACGCATTATCAGGCAATCACGTGTTCACACGCAATGTAGCGAAAAAAGAAAAACTTGACATTTTCCTTGATGAACTGAGTCCCCATTACAGCTTGGAGATTTTTTTAAAGCTCTACTAGAGTTTAGAGGAAATATAATTCAGCATAAAAAATTGGCTGGGATCAGAGGGTGGCAGTGATAATTAATTCCTTGTAGTCGCAAGTTTGGGAAAACTACAAAAATTTATATTTGGAATAGAATCGGTAGTCTTCTGGTTAGCCGCTAAGAGAGACTGTTTGTTAGTCACTGAAAATAAATCGACCAAAACTTTCTTAACTCGATTAATATTATATTAAATTTTATCATCATATATCATATTGTTTTTAGGTGGCTGCAACTGCCGCGACACATTTTGAACTCCAACGAAAAGTACATCGGCAATTTATCCGATTCCGCTCGAGCGGAATATGAGACACCCTTTCGTCAGTTTGACGGAATTCAACGATGGGG
The DNA here is from genome assembly GCA_001579985.1 of Hypsibius dujardini. Taxonomy (NCBI): domain Eukaryota; kingdom Metazoa; phylum Tardigrada; class Eutardigrada; order Parachela; family Hypsibiidae; genus Hypsibius; species Hypsibius dujardini. The sequence goes on along the minus strand of LRSR01014675.1, from coordinate 10,143 downwards.
CCTCGAGACTGCTATTCAACTATCTGATTGGTACGTTCATATTTACGAACAGGACGCAAGAATTTACAAAAATTAATCGTTACAGAGTTTTATCGACAAGAAAGAATTTTAAAATGATTTTGAAGGTTGTGGAAATTACGAAGATTGGGAACTACGCTCATTTTTTACGCTCAAAAAAGTCCCTCACGCCTGGTTCTTAAATCGTTCGTCTCAAATATTTACCCTTAGCTCTTAATTAAGCGTAAATATCTAATTTAGTTCTTGATCGTAAAGAAACTAATTTTTAGTACATTTTTAGGACCTTGCTAATATTTTCGTCTGAAAGACTCGTCACCACTCTCGCACCGATGCATTTCCGACAACGCTGCTCAGCGAAGACCGCCATTGTAACCGAATGCCTGCTTCTGAGCTGCTGCTTACTCTTCACCATCTACAATCCCATTCAATCTTACTACTGCATGAGCATACCTGACTATGTGTATGATAAAACCGGATGTATCGAGAACACCGAGTGGCTTACTAACTGGGCTCCCTTACAGAAACGTGCCGAGGTAAGTAGCGTGACTCGGCTAAAGCATCTCTGAATCACTATCCGTAATGTGCTCTAGCCAAAGAGGTTTTTGGGAAAGTTCAGTCCTAATGTGTTCCTTATTGCTCACTTCTAATATACAATAAAACTCGTCTAATGTAAACTTCAAAAATCCAAAAATCGAGCAATCAACCGGTATCGTACATGAACAATAAAACTTATCAAACCTTCTAACTACTGACACTTGACAAACCAAGTTATAATATTGTTCCAGTCATGCCACAGCCGTGAAACGTGAAAGCAAAAGTTTCGCATTTCTTCGTGAAAATGCAAAAACTGTTTCAGAACTATTTCTGGACACATATTTTGCCGTGTTTCAAAACAATTAGAAATCCCACCACTGCGTTCCACAACATGCCAAACCCTGGGCACCCTGCACAGCCTTTTATTCTGTCATTTATTTCTAAAAACGTACAGTCTGCTCGCGTTTCGAATAAAAATGAATAAAGCGTATAAATTTTGAGCGCTCACACATGTCGCTTCACATGAATTTAGACGGATAAAAAAAAGTGGTCACACGCCCTAAGAACGATCTCACAAATTATGTGCGGAATGGCTTATAATTTGTGTGAAAATTTGACTTTTCGTATGACTTTTCGTACTTAATTTTTTCATGTGTATTAGCGCGCGCAACACGAGTTTCAACTAATGTTAAAGTCGATAATTGTGTATTTGGTCCTAATTTAATTCTTGCATTTTAGTATTGTTCAAACTAACTTGCAGCTTCAGACTTTAAGCAGACTATAAAGATGTAAGTGGGAAAAATGAAGCTCTTTTTAGCTCTTTGCACTGATAAGAGACCGATTATCAGTGCCAGTCTCAGATATTGGCCAAACTTTTTTCCTGAAAACCTTTTTTCTAGTTTGATTTTTGAAAATATTGTCTGCTAAGGATAATGCTCTGTTTAATTGAAAAAGAATTGAGAAGTTGTGAAATAATCCTGTGCCAACAATGAAAACCAATTTCTAAAAATATTTTTCTTTCATATTTCTTGTCATTTATTAATCAAATTTTATCTAAAATCGATTGGCATTAGCAAGCAAAATTCAAAATGGCGGAGCAATAATCACTGAAGGAACCTGGATGTTACTCGCTCGCCATGCAATAATGCCGAATAATAGCCGTGACGTCTCGCCCTCGCTTTCAAAAAACCTTTGGCTTATGATAATCGTTTCGCAATTACATTTTGAGTCAGTGCGTGTCAAAAAAGTGAAAGAAAAAATAAATTTTAGAAATCAGTGTTTATGACTGAGACTGAAATTTTCCTCTCGTTTTCTAACTCTTTAAAGTTTGTCCTGTTGATTAAGGCATTGTCTCCGGTAAACAATATTTGTTAAAATCATGTTCGGGCACATATTTTCAGGCTAAAAGTCTGGCACGGGTAATTGTTTCCTTGTAAGTTTTTCTAATTTTTAAATTTAGTTTTTTCTTCCAGGAAGAGTGAAATGAAGCGTTTGTTTAGTTTCAGAAAATTAAGTTGCATGAGTAATTTGGTACGCTCAAGAAATGAGAAGTTTGCAAAAAAAAATGTTTTTTCTTAATTCCCTGTAAAAATTTGCTTGCGGCGATAGAAACCTCGTTTAACCTTGGCATGTGGTATCCCGACAATTTGCCTTTATAAAAAAATTGCATCAGGCGACCATTCCTGTGCCAAGCATTCGCATACAGACTGAAGACGTAGCAAGCTCATCCAAATCCAACATTCTGACCATAGAGCCCAGATATCATTACGTTGTAAACGTGCATTCCACCAGAATCTTTGCCGGAACTCCAGATGACGCACTCAAAATTATTCAGCCGAACTGTCTTAGTACGATTTGTCAAACTGATACGAAATTCTATCTATCTTTCTAAGTAGCGACTTACGAGAAGCGCCTTTCGCTGTCTGAATGTCTGAATGTCTGAATGTCTGAATGTCTGAATAACCGAATGTCTGAATGTCTGAATGACCGAATGTCGGAATGTCTGAATGTCTGAATGACCGAATGTCTGAATGTCTGAAAATAGATGGCAACCGTCCCAATGGAAACGAAACACAGCTGATTCTTGATTTCATATTTAGATGGGCGTTTCCGTCTTCAAATATGTCGCCATCGTACTGGTCAACTCAGCTCTTCTGTGCGTTCTGTGCCGCTCCTGGCATTCCTCCACGAACCTCAAGCGAAATCATCAACCGCAGCGCTCGCCAAAATCGGAAATGTACCTCAAAAGCGGCGCCATTCTCTGCGCCAGTACTGCGCTGTACCTCAGCGCTCAGTTGCCCATGCTGGTGTTTAACATGCGAATTTACTCCCGCGACCATGGCGGCGGGGACGGATACCCGAAATCCTCCCAATTATTCGCCACGCCCTTCGTCCAAATGGCCTTCCTCGCCAATTACTCCCTCAATTTCTACCTTTACTTCACCGTCAGTACGCGGTTCCGCGACGGACTGCGGGACATTTGTCGGCGGGGATCGCGGTTCGTGCAGTCGCCCAACACCAGCGCCACAGCTCTGTCCACCATTCCCATGAGCACGTCAACGGACTTTCTCGCACGCACCTTGGTGCTAGCCAGCGGAGATCAGTTCATGTCCGACACCCCGCTGGCGTTGGAGACGACTTCGAAGGAGGCGAAGACGACGCAAGACGAGCGTGATATAATGCACGAGGACGATGCTACTCCACCCCCGCAGCGGGACCGAATTGAACCGAGATTCAGCATTGGCAACGTTGACATACAGCGTTAATCGTCACGGATACTTTAGTGTAACCACACGGGATCAAACCAAGGCGAACCTCCTGAAACTAAAAATGTCACGAGAAGCACAAAATAAGAAGCCCCCGTCGCTTTCGTCCCGACCGTCACAGATGTCCTTGCCAACCGAACAGTCTCGACCGTCTGAACCGTCTCGACCGTCCCCACTATCCCAAATGTCTGAACCGTCTCGACCGTCCCCACTATCCCAAACGTCTTAACCGTCTCGACCGTTTCAACCGTGCCAACCGTCTCGACCATTCCGAACGTCTCAACCGTCTCAACCGTCTCGACCGTCTCAACCGTGCCAACCGTTCCGACCATCCCAACCGTCTCAACCGTTTCATCGTCCCGACCGTCTCAACCGTGCCAACCGTCTCGACCGTCTTGGCCGTCCCAACCGTCCCAACCCTCCCGACCATCCCAACCGACCGTCTCGGGTGGCAGTACGAACACGTAGTCTTGATTTGGACAAACGATTTCGAATCGACTGGTGAGAAGGCCGCTATATGGCGAGAGGGTTTGTATATAACTAAATAACGATGGAACTTAACGAGGGAATGGCCTTGAGCTTACGACGCCAGCTTCCCCAACTTTGCTGTGTGCTGAATCGCTAACTGTTTGGTTGAAAACCCTTGATTTAACGTTACGTGACTTCGTCTCAGTGAACGTGACTGCCGTCGTCTTTGAGACCAAAAGTTTAACAATTGTACTTGTAATTGGGAAACTCGAAGCATTTAAACACTGTGTGCTTCAACATATAACAAGATGTTGTGGACACACTTAATTAAACGGAGGTGCGATCCTGTTTCACGGACAACTGTAGGCCTTTCCATGGGCCGTCCAAAGACATGAGCCATCTTTGAATACACACATATGACAGCTGCTACTAAGCCTCAGGTCTGCGCCATGCGCATTAGGGATTATTATTTTAAAGTCCTCTCCTCCGTCGGGTCTATGCACGACCAAGTGTCCCTCCTTCGTCATGACGAATTCTTGGACTTTATCGTTGCTCCCGTCCCCGAGGTTGAGGACCTTGCCAGTACCGTGTCGTATGGACCAAGTCTCGGTGACGTCACACTGCTGCCGGAGGACCAAATCACCGTTGAGGTGGAGGGACAGCCGGCAGTTCTTACGCGGATTGAAGAGGGAGTGGCCCAACTGCAGTCTGCTGCCGGACTTCATAAATACTGAAATCGCAAAAGCAATTCCTTTTCATTATTCAGTCAGCTAACGCCTTTAGTAGACTTGTCAGTAGTCAGAACAGTGGGTTTTTCGATATAACTGATGTGGAAAAGCGATTACTTTAAAACAAGTATTTAATTCTAGTTGTAGGGAAAGGATTTTTTGGTATCGTTAGCAGCTTTCGTTAAACTTGAGATGCTTATACGTTTTTATCTAGACGAATTATAAGTTGATTTTATTAGTCATTTGATCCTATCACAATGCATTAATTTTTAATGGAAAAAGGCTACGAACCCGTTCCGGAGCTGAATTGGGCGGACTGGGGCGCTTTGCAGAGAGACAGTCCTCCGGATTCCCACCAGCACAGGTCGTCCTTGAAGAGGCAAAGGGCGCCTGCTTGAGTCACACGTAAACTCGATCCCGCGAATCGTGCGTCCGCAGTGTCACTGCTCCAGATCTGGACTCCTAAGGAGCTGCGTATGACTAAGTTACCGTTGGTTTGCATCTCCACAGAGTGCGCGGCAAGGTCGGGCGTGGTGGCCGTTCCAGTGGACCAAATGACAGTGTCATCACACAGTCGAACTAGCACGGCATTTCCGTCGGAACGCAGCTCAAACTTGACGTTTCTTGTGTCGTTGTTCCAGAGCGTCTTCCCGATGGGTAGACTACTCCCGGATAGCAATTCTATAAAACACAAAGGTCGACTGTTCCCTTTGATTTGTGAATTTGTTAGCTTAAATGAACAAAAGGGGAAGAGTTCATGAGAGTGATCGAACATGTCCGAGAACCGTTCCAGATAAACCGAGAAAATGAGAACCTTTCCTGACACAAAAGAGAACTACAAAGATTAAACCACTTGATGGTGCTCAGTGACTCATGTTCACACCTGTACGGATCACCTTATCTGATTTTCCAATCTCAAAAACCCAACACGTGCTCCACTTAATTTCACATGTATGATAAATCTCTTGTCTCATTTGGATGCAAATATAGGTCGTAAACTAGATTTGAGTGTGAGGGAGTCTATTTGACATTGGTCAGTTTGAAATATTCATCCAGACAAATTGTGGAAACATTGGAGGGTCAGAGAAATCGTTTTTTTCTCAGAAAGCAGTATCTAGTCTCATAAGGAAAAATATCAACAAGGAAGCCGGAGGTGATACTGCACCGTCGTTTGTGAAACCCCGTGGCTCCTCAAAACTCCGAATTCCTGGTCTGGTGGATGTCATTGAAAAAGACCTCTCAGGACCAAAAACTTTCTGGATGAATCGAGAAATCAAAAATCTTTCCGGTTCTTGATTCTTGGATTCCTTAAGTTGTTCCCGGTTTCTCGTTTTGTTAAGAAACATTTCCAGTTTATTCGTTTGACCGAAAGGGTTTTAGGCTTCTCGATTTGTCTGAAAATTTTCTCGGTTTGTTGAGAGAAGGTTCTTAGTTTTTTCGATTTTTCAAAAAAGGTTTTCCTTAACTCCCGAAAGATCCCGTGAACGATATTGAAACCATAGCTAGCACATACCGAAAGTGAAAGCATCTGGATTGGAGAAATTTGGCATATTCGATTCTATCGGAGCGTTCGGGTCGCGATAAAAGAGTTTGGTGGTATCGAATCCGATTAGAGAGGTACCCGTCGTCTCATCCTCGTATTCCTCAAACTCGGTGGTCGTGATTACGAGAGGCATCGTTACTTTCGAAGCTGCTCTCGTCGTGGTCAAGGTCGTCGTCTCCGACGCGGCATCGTTAAACACGGTTGTTCGACGCATCTTACGCGTCGTTTTTGTCTCAAACGTTTTTGTGGTAACCGTCGCAGCACTTGTTGGTTCATCTTCATAATCACTTGGTGGAGTAGTTGTGGAATCTTCATGTGACGGTGTTGTGGCTGTTTGAGGCACTGTTCGAGTTGCTTCCGTGGTTGACAGGATAGTAGTGTCAACAACATTTTTGGCTTCGGTTGTGGTTTTCTTACGTCCAGCTCGGGTCGTCTTAATTTCGGGAATTTCCGAAGTCACCGTTGCACCGCTGGAGACGTCATCTTCGTAATCATATGCTGATGATGTTTGAGCCGCCGTGACCAGTGCTGAAAAAAAAATTTTATAACAAAATATAACTACTAAATAAAGTGCATTTTGAAATAAGCTACCTAAATTAACATGGAAAAAAACGTGATACATGTAATGATTAACAAAGTTTAACTTCTGGCTCCTAACTGTTTATTGAGTAGTCCATGGGACTAAAATCCGGGGAGTTGCTGGGCCAGTCCTCTTTCAAAATATACCGATACTTCGAGTTTTAGAGGAAACAGACAGTGTCCAGCGCCGTGTGCGACGGAGCGCTGTCATAATGCAGCACGATTGACCTTGCATCCTTCCCGTAAAATCTTGGGATGTCTTTTTTTAAAATCGGTTTTAACACACAATTGATTTAGACGTGCAAGTTAACCTTGGTACGAGGACGGATGAAACGGGTAACAGTTTTCCCACGGGCAGAGATCCCAGCGACAAACATGACTCCACTGGGATGCTTTTGTTTATAATACTTCAGTCAACTTTGGGGGCTCTCTTTTCCCCCAGAATGGTAATAGATCTTCCTCTGGCCGTTCGCATGGCTCATGTCACACCACGCCTCGTCAATTGTAACAATATATTGCCACTTGCTTCCATTTAAGCGTTTCAAAAGCCGCGAGATCTGGAGGACTCGCTGTGCAATCTGCTTGTCTGACAGCATGTGGATCTTCCTTTTGGAGCGCTTCTGCCCGGCCAACTCCTGATTAATAATCCGCCAAACTGTGCAGTAGGATAATCCTAGTTATTGAATTTGCGGAACAGCAAAATGATCCGGTCGAAATACAAGTTTGTTGATCTTTTTTATTATGGCTGCAAAGCGCACAGAAGGCAGGTTTTGGTTTCCGAGACGTTTTGCAGGCTTCACAATGCCTTGCTGCTTCAGCTTAAATTCCTTGAGGACACGGCCTACTGTGGCACTGTTTGTAATTATTCCAATACCGAAAAGTTTTAAACTAATTTTTCAATATGAAAAGCCGTTCTGAAATGCCATCAAAATCGTTCCCCTCGTTTCAGAACTGATTTGGAAAGGCATTTAAAATCAAATGAAAATTAGCTGATTGTTTACTGTGTATGAATGTTACACCTGCACACCGACTTCATTGGATAGACTGCAACACTCATTGTATGCGTGTGTGATCACAAACATCATACTCTCAACTTGGCTATATAAAGCTTCTGTACTTTTCTGACTCTTCAGTATAGTAATAAAGACGTTCAAATTCTAGCAATTGCAACACCCGTTATGTGAGTAAGCAGGCGCTTGGGGAGTTGCCAAGCCCAGCACCTAATAGAACTAATTAAAAAAATTAAAAAATATTAGCTAAAATCCAAACACAGAAGAAAACTTAAATTTTGCTACTTCATTTTTAGAATTATACTCCGGAATAAAAATATTTGCAATAAGTAAGAATACGGTACAAATTACAATTTGAACGAAGCTAACTAAAGCTGAAGCAATACAAGGTATGCGAAAAAAGTGGCAATAATCAACAAACTTCAAAAATCCAGTCGCCAAGACCAGCGCCTGGTATAAATATTTCAAATGTTCAAAAATACAAAATAAGATCAAAATTTAGAATAACCTGTCTGAAACTGAAAACACAAACAGTAAAACATGAAAAAAAACTTAATAAAATCAACAACTACCAATTTTTAAGGTTTTTTTACCTGCAATTCTAGTAGTCGCCTGGATCTTGGATGGTTTCGGTTTCGTCGTCATTTCCGCTTCCGCGTTTGCTGGCTCCATCGTGACTCCAGCAGTGTCAGCCGGCTTTTCCTCGACGGTCACTTTCTTTTCATCACATTTATACATTGCCCGGATTTTCTGAATGTCTTTCGGACTGAGACCAGCCCGCTGGCCGATCTCGCCTGTCGGTGAGTCCTGAGCGGCTTGTTTCACGTAATTCGGCTGTGGCCGGAGCGTCCAGTAGTTTCGCTCGGAATTCCGGGAGAACGCGAATTTGTCGTAGTGCATGACTGAACCGAAATCGTACGGGTAATCGTCGGTGTTGAAGTTGTAGCTGAAAAACTGATCCTTCCCATCTGCAAAACGCGTCCAAACCTTACGTGACAGAAGAGTCCCACACAAATCCAGCTGAATTTCCATTAAATAAAAAGCTGTCTTTTTTTACAAGTAATAAAAATGTGCAGTTAAATAACAATCACAACAAAAATCCCTAACGTACGATTGCGTTTCAAGTCGGATGATTTTCTTTATATTTAAAATAGTTTGACATAACGCATTGATTTATAAAATTTATCTCATCGGCAAAGATTCAAGAACAAGGTTTTTGGGCGAAATTTCAAAGCACAAAGAACACTGGAAGATTCGTTTGTCCAGACTTGGCTGTAAACACGTTGATTTTAGAACTAGAAATAACAAATTTGCGACTTTTGAGATCACTTCGCTCAGAACTGAAGCTGAAATCAATTGGTCTCAACAGGATAATTTTTTTGGTTCCAGGTGGCGGAGCTGTGGGCCATCCTCGAAAGTGACCGGCAACGTGCCAGTGACACTCCAGAAATGAGCCATAACTAGATCTGCCCCTCGACATCTAATGAAGTTCTGCTGGGGGAATTTCTGGAACTCTGCTTTGCCGATGAAATAAACTTATATAAAATGATCACTATTTTTCAAATAATTAAACAAATAAATAGTACTGATGTTGCGATCCTCTCTGGAAGTCATCCCAATGTCAGATACTCAATAATCTCATAATTCCTGATTCTTGGTTGTACCTTCTCTGATATGGTCCCAGCTGATGTCCACATAGTTGTCCCGATCACTGCGAGCCTGCTCGTGGTAGAATCCTGAATTCCAAACAGTTCAATAAGCAGAACGTAACTTACTTTGGGCATTATTCAAGTGCCGAATTCAGAATCACTCAGTAAAGTGTACAACTGCATTCAGTCTGATTTTTCTGACGCGATTCCATTCCAAATTTAATTTTGGAGTCGATTGGTGTTAGCCAAAAAGAGTCTGAGACCATTGCGCCGAGCTATAGACCAAAACTGTACAGCTTCGTTAGAATTATCCGTCCTTTTTGAAAGATATCCAGGGCTCCGCCCCCTTTTTTTCAAAATTTTTTCGGATTATGCCAATTGATTCAAAATTAAATTTGGAATGAACCAATCTCAAAATAATTGTTTTTAAAGTAGTTTTAAAAGCCACTATTTCACAGTGAGAATGAAGGAAAACAGAATTTTCCTATTTTAAATTGAAACATTTAAAATAACACCGCAAATAATTTTCTCTGATTTCACCGACGAAATAAATCTTTATACTCATCACGGAAGTAGGTCTGAATAAAGAAAATTGTTCGAAGTGATTCTGAATTTGGCACTTGAATAATGTCCCAAGTTAGTCAGACAGGCAAAGTCAGACAGGCACCTAAAGAATGCATGAGTTCATGTTGAATGGTGCCCAGTTGTTGAATGCAATCTGCGAAAACGCCGAAATCATTATTTATCTGGTAAATGGATAATTTAAAAAAGAAACGTCATTGACTTGATTCACGGCACATAAAGTCAACGATAAGATTGAGTACACTGGAAGGTCCTAGGAACGGGCAA
>LRSR01014674.1:0-27386 GCA_001579985.1 Hypsibius dujardini | reverse complement strand
GAAAAGAAACATTCCACTGATGACTATGCTTACCTTTAGAATCTGGGCAAAGTATTTCCCACCGATGTAATTGTCAGAGCGAATGAAAATGTCACGAAGCAGGCTTTGCCCAATGGGATTGTACTTTGCGTTGAATTTATCAAATCGATGGAAGGCGTTCCGATCAGCTGCGAGTTAATACCACACCATCAATCACATTATCCGCCATGTAATTCCGAGTAAAACTATTTTTGCCTGTACCGTGAACGTCAAGCATATCAACCGACAAGTCATACGTTGTCAGGTTCATTGCTTGAAACACTTGTTCCTGCAGGAAGTGAACAAATAAGAGAGAAGAAAATCGATCACAGCCATCAGTGCCATCGATTCCAGTTACCAATGTAAGGGGAGTATTTGTAATTGGATCGACGTAGACAAGGTCGTTCGGGGACGTCTTCATTGTTTTCTTGATGAAACGTAACAGATGTTTTTGGTTCATGCAGCTGAAAAGGTGACAGCGAAAAGGTTAATTAATCATAATATAAGACAATGCAATGCACAAAGGTACTGTAACTCACCTCGAAGCGTGAATGTGTGTATCCACCTATACCAATACGAGATACTTAAATAGGTATTTGCGAATTGGTTACATACAGAACAGGTCCTATTCAAAATGTGCAACGGCTGACAGAAGGAACTCTACTATGTACTCAATCACAGTTGAGTGAAGGCACAATAAATATTTAATTATGGATTTTACCTTACGAATGTTGTAAAAGTCTCGATGTGGGATGCTCTTTTGCGCAGCCGTTTCGCGATTTTCGTTGAGGTTGCAATGAAGATGGAACTTGTTCTGCAGATAGTTCAACTGACGGAAGCAGTACGACTTCCTGTAACAGTCAAACAATTAATGCTGTCTCATCGTCTTTGTTTGTTCCCTGACCAAAGCAACCACCAAATTCCTCCCCGTGTACTTACAATGGCCCGTCGCAAATCATTCCTGTAGAAATGAAATCGTAAGGAAACTCGATCAATGCCTGAGAACCCAATTACAATATTAGTACACCGGTACATATACTCACTATAGACGACACTGAAATCGCGGATAAAAGTAGTACGGTCCACAACTGGATATCGTGATTGATTATTGCTGTCGTATACTCGATAAATTCCCTCCTCGGTTCCGATCCTAAAGCCAATCTTCGGGAGGAATTCGCAATGGAATGGGTCTCCATTGACAGGATGGTCGTGAGGATAAGCTGCAAATTTTTTGCAGTCTAATATAATATGTCTTACACGTCGATCAAATGAATGTTTGCCCTGATATTTATGACGAGTTTTACCTTCAGTGGATTTCTTTTGTTCCCTTCGCGCGGGCTTCTTCTCCACAGATTTCCCGTTAGACAATGAGGCCAGAAAGTGGGCTGTCGTGATGAGAAAGGATTGACCAGAGTGTTGCATATATCTATAAAAGACAACATGAACCATGATCAGTTCATTTAGTTATAGGGAATTTATGGAATATAGAGAACTTTGACAATTTACCGTTGACGGAGGGAGAGAGCATCAACCAGCATTTCCGAAGAATGCAGCTGATCATCGTGGGCAAAAATCTATAATTCCGTTACGAAATAGCGCAAGGTAAAAAGAAAAATTTCAGTGTACAGTGAAGCAATTCTTTCATTCTCGGTCTCGACCGATAATGGAAGACATATTTATAATAATAAAACCTTCCTTACCTCGCTGGATGTCTTCCCTTCTACGGGATGGAGAATAGTTACTCTTTGAAATTCCGGTTCGAAAAGTGCACCATCATCGTCAGTGTTGTTGCTGTTGGTGAAAGCGGTTAGAAAGTCTCCTATATTGTGGGCGTGGCCATCCTTGTTGTTGAGGATGGCGTTAAAGAGTTCTTTAGTATACAAGGCGGAGCCACTACGACTGCGACGGCCTCCGACAATTAAGCTAACAAACAAACCAGCTCCTTGTCAAAGATATTGCATAACATGTGATCGTGTCTCTTGTGCTGCTTACTCGTTGTCCGACCTTTGAATAGACAAAATTTAAGGTTTACAAAACGTTTACTTAACTGTCCTGGTCAACGCAAAAGAACTTACAAGTGTTTTTGCAGTGCGGCACGTTCCATTTCGGCCTCTTGTTCCGCCGCAGTGGGTTGGTGCGAGTGCGAGCCGGTGCAGCTGTCCAGAACGGTGATGTCATCGTGGCTATAAGCCATTTTTGGTTCACCACCGATCAAGGCGGTGGGGCAACAGTTTACTTATCCATTCGGCTTCTTCCCTTATCGTTACGATTTAACATCCTCCAAGCAAGCTAACATTTAAACTTGAAATTATAGTCCTGGTCAGGTACATACAAAAATGTGCTGATATTGCAAGTCTATATTTCAAGTAGAAAGATTCAGTTGGAAAGAATAATGAACGGGAAGTTCTTATTTAACTAAGCATGCCCCCACCGTTGTCATGAAGCATTTGCGATAGCTGGAGCTTGTGTGCTGGGTTCCACAGCAGCTCTACCCTCCAGAGCTGAGAGAGTTAGCGTCGGATCGGAATGGATCGATTTTATTTCTCCTTCCCCCTCCTCTCCTCCGATCGGTGGCCCTGACCTTTTCCCTATTCCTATATACATACAGGGGTACGCTACTGTCATAGACCGACGACAGGAGCGGGATGCCAGTGTCGCACACTATACAGATTACTATACAGTAGAGCGCTCCTCACAAATATTATGGATTTTTTGTTTTCCGGGTCTCAGTATGCCGGAACCATAAGCCCTCTACCTCTAGTTTGCTGAGGGTATTTCCCATGAAAATTGATCATCTGGTACGGGAAGGGTCCTCTGTGTGTGTGCCGTAATCTAATCTGCCCCTCACGAAGGCCATCCGTAGAGCGCACCCGTACCCACAGAGAGATTCCTCCATTCTTACTATGGTACAGTACACACCTTTCTTTCACGTCATCTGGCAATCAGTGTAAACGTCTCATTTGATTGAGAAATGGATCGATCAGTTGGGACGCTTATTGTAGGAGAATGGAATATATAGCGCTAATCTTTCAATCGCTTCATTTCATCCTGTGTTCTAGTCCGGCACCGGCACTTTTTTACTGCATTGATACTTACGCGACTATACTGTAACAGGGATTGCCAGCTGAAATTGCCTGAACATATCACTATAATGAGAGTAGCTACTCTCAATTTCACTCATCGGTATCGTAGATCTCTTGTCTACTTAGTGAGTTTATCTTGAAGAATAAGTCATCAACAATTGACTTTCTTCTTCAACAATTTGGTTGTTTATATAGCCCAACAGTCCACGCATGTCCTATAATAAATATATGCCCGATGAACTTGAATCCCTAGCCGAAGGACTTTCGGTTGCATATCATAGGTTAAGGACTTTGCGGAATAAAAGGTCAAGTTGGAGAAATATTTCGAGTACTAGTTAGTATGTGAAGAATTTCGCAGTTGTATGGTAAGTGGGTGGGCGAATATGCCGCATGCGCCCCATACCATCCTTGAGGAAGTGGCAATAACACTAGAAGCCATCCAAAGAGGCAACTTCTTGGGCTGGCACTCTTAAGTTACGACTGCAGATGACATTGTAACATAATAACTATTATTTGGCCTGAATGTTATAGAAACCAACCATTTACACTTTTTTTGACAAAGTGAGTTTGCACTGTTTTCTGACAGGGGTGAATGGCCAACATTTTGAGTGCTTGGTTACACGATTCGGAACGGAGGTAACAAAGTACTTGTACTGCCGCGTTAGCTTCACGCAGTAGAAGTAGATCCACCGTAAACTTAGACCTATGGGTCCGCGCTTGAGCTTACGTGCACTACGGGCTAGGATAACGAAGTAATGCTCTTGCAGTGCGCGAAGCTAACGCGGCAGTACAGTAACGGAATAGTGACCAAGCAGTAGACCAAAAACGACTTTTCGAGAAAACAACGTTCAACGATTTCAGCCTTTAGATATTCATAATTTTGCTCCCACTGATCCCCAAATCAAAAAGTTTTTTTATTACAACGATAAACACTGTTGTAAACAAAAAACGTCGTTTTTCACTGAGTCGGCATGCTACCTTTCCCAAAATTGAGCGTAACCGGTGCTACAAAACTAAAAAATAACTTTAACAAACGTAACGGCCGTCTGAAACAGAAGTGACAGTACTTGAAACCAAAAAATGATACAAAGTATAAAGGATCAAGTTACTTTACTGACATCTGTGAGAAAGAAATTTCCACCTCCGCTGTCTGAGAAGATCCAATGGCGACAGACTCTTGATCGTTGTGGTATAACTGCCGAAATTCAGCGTGTTTATCCTCTTCTACATGCATCACAATCTGCTTTTCAAGATATTTCCTCCTGCTTTTGGTCAATCCAGGTGGCAAAACTACATCAGGGAACAGCTTAACAAATTTATGTTGACCAGTTTCCAGTTGCAGAGTGTTGGGCACTGCGCAATGCACTGCGCAAGTGTGCTGGATAAAAGTACCCTCTAAAATGTACTTCCCAAAAAACCGTTCGATATTTTTCATTTTTTTAAACTCTGAAAGGTGGAGGAATGTTTTCTCCTAATTATCAGCTGGATAACTTGTTATGGACAATTTGTCACCAAACGTCGGTTATACTCGATTTCTGAACAAGTGGAAAAAAGTGTAACTGGCCGGTTTCTATAAAATTCACGCCATTTATTGTCATCTTCTGTGTAGGCATCGTAATTATAGCGATTTGGACACAAGTAGTCCATTGGGCTATTTCTAGATGAGACTAAAGTGAATGTTGAGAAAAGGACTGTTCGAAAGAGAAAGCGAACAAGTAGCGACATAAACGGATTACTAGAACATTGCGCACAATCGCACAAATTGAGTCCAACATCATATTTTCGTATGCAGAAGTGAATGAATGAATACATTACAGTTTTTATGCATATGATGTGGCATGTTTGGCTGAAACCTCCATCATCCTGGTGTTTGTTCTGCTCCCGAGCTGGAACTGTTGCGTTTCATTTTGAGGCCTTTGAATGCGCCTTGTATCTTGATGGCGGCCTTCTCCACTTCCGGATCTTTTAAGTCAATGTCAATTTCTTCTTCCGCCTGCAAAGAATATCGGAATGTATGAGGGTGAAATACAACGAACAAACTCTCGCGGAACAGTTAAAATGATTAATACTTGTGTATGTAAAGAACAACTTGTATACCTGTTTGGGGGTTGTCCCAGCGGCGTTCTTGTCATTATTACCAGCAGTCGCAGACTTTTGGGCGGTGTCCGACGACATGTCAGAAACAGGATCGACTCGATTCTTCGGGCGGAATCCTCTTCGAATGAGTCTTCCTCGATAAACCGACTGAATGAGGGTGGCAGCGAGGTGATGTTGGGAGGTTGGGATGGCTGACAGGTCGTCTGGAAAGCGGCAAAAACCAGGCAGCTGCAGACTAAAAATATGCGATGTTTGCAAAGAAAAGGAGAGCGGAGAGCGGTATGTATCGCTGAGTAGGGAAGATGAAGAAGAGGAGGAAGAGAAAAGTACTCGCCTTCTCTCTCCCTGTCTCCCTGTCTGTCAGGTCAAATAATGGACTCAATTGGCCATCTCACGGTTGTGCATTGTGCAGCGAGGGGGGTCGCGACTTGCGCCCAAACTACCAGTACGAGTAAAACACACATTCTGGGCCGTTCGTGTCCCGTTCGGTCGGTTCGGTTGCACATCTACTCTCACACTCCTAAATCCTCCTTCCTTTTCCTTCCCCGCGACAGCGACACTTTAACGCATTGATTATTTCAGTAATGATTTTATTCTGGGGTCCTTTTTCTCTTTTTGGGGAGCCTATGTCTCTTCTCGTCTCGTCCCTATGTAACCATCGCCTTGCGTAAGGGGAGAGAACAGGAAGTCCCAGAACATAGTCCGACGCACGAACGAATAAGAATAGATGTAGATATAATATAAGCCCTTGGCAAACATTACTTTTCTCCACTACTTTCGCTTCTCTCTCTTGTCTAGGCTGAGCCAATCTCAAATCAGGAAACCCAGGCTGTGCTGAACAATCCTAACCTCCTCCTATCTCTCTCTAGTCTCCATGCAAATACTGCATGGCTTCTTTCCACTTTTGACTTCATCCACGTTCCACTACAATTTCCGGCCGGCTTGATAACCGTCCCAGTTGTACGTTGTATACATGTACATCCTTGATTAGGACGGGTCACTTTGCGGTCTGGTGGACAAGAAACAGATAGCAAGATTGTGGTGCCTTACTATAAATACAGGCACTCTGTCCCTGACCCGACCGTTTGATGATCGGGACATGATGAACGTATTCTGTATACCGTTTCGGTTTGGTCATAGAGCAAGTGGCCAGAAGCAAATCTGTACTTGGATTGTAGGGTATTCTCTAGTCTCATATCGATTTCCGTTTTTGATCGTCTCCGTGAAGTGAACCTGTCTGCGTGACAGTTGAAGCAGTTAACCGATGCTTTTTCCGGAAATTAACTAACACCCGCCCGTCATACTTCAGCACTGCTTCAACTCCCCAGTCCTCGATTCACGCCTACTAGCTGGAGCAGGCACATTAAGTGATGCACTTGTTTTTCCAACACTATATTTTGATCGGATTTACATTTTTTATGCTTCTAGTATTAGAAAAGTTAAAACTCTAGTCCGCGTTGTCTGATTATGTAAAAAAAAACTCCTCTATGGTTTAATGAATGACTGCAAATTCCTTATCGTTCTTTCTAACGCATATTACTTTCGATTGAATTAGCAGGTTTCAAATTAAATTCACACTGAAGCTCACAAGGTATTTTTGGGCATGAAGAAAGACTATTTGAGAAGCAATAATTCTGCTTTGCCATGCATGTTAATCAGCACAAATAAGAATGATAGCTTACCGACAAAGTACCGGCGATTCTGGTTCAAAGGCGGATGTTCGTTCTTTTCCGTACGAGTCGCTTCCTCGTCGGAATTAAGGGGCATAGCCTGACTAGCTTCAAGGGGAGCTGTCGCATTGAGATTGGCAGTGTCCAATTGAGCAACAGCAGGATGCTGGCCGATAAGATCCGGTTCATGAGCATCTGGAATGTAAAGTTTAATAATGCTTGGCCCACTTACTGTTCCTCCTTGTCAACGCTTTGTCTAAAATCTCACTAATCAATGTGTTTCTAATCGTTTGCGATTTATCGCAGTATAATTAAAATTTCTTACCAGTTACTTCAGTTCTATTGACGTCAGTCGAAAAGCCACCAGTAAGTTCGCCTGTAAAATGCCAGCCTATTAGCTTAAAGCTGTTGATGAGTTATGCAGATTTGCACAGGGTGCATGCTTTAAGTTGGACTATATATCCTGACCAGGTCCGCCATCTATCCATCCATTGCTGGGTTTCTTTGCGTTCTTGGCAGTGTCTGCATTCTCTGTAACAGCAGATGGCGCTGCTTCTGACTTGGAGCCTTTCTTTCGAGCAGTTTCTGGTGCTGGTTTGCCGTCCTTGCCATTGGCTGGGAGAGCGTGTTGATATTCTGACTTTGCAGGAGCCATAAGGACCTCTCCTTTGGAGGGTACACAACCCATTTCTTGACCACGTCCACGCACACCGTACAACAGCGAAACAAATGAAAAACCAACCGGTCAAACGGATGACCTTTATTTATTTTAATTCTAGTTCCTCATTCTTTCCTTCAAAATTGACACTCTGCAAAGGTAAAATTGAGCTTTAAATTGTTGATACTTTAATCAATTCTGGAGAAGATGGTATTGAACCACTCACCAATTTTGTACTGCAATAAATCAAACCATGACTATTCCCCCGGCGATCGTACCGTACCGTAATTGGTAAGCCAAAGTTTCAGCCCAGACCAACTTAAATAGGAAAAATAGTCCGAAACGAATCAGGCTGGTCCAGTTGTGGGTACAGGACACTGGGACTAAATATGAAATGATTGAACATGCACTGTACTTGCAGATGAACCAACCGGGAAGAAGCCTCACCAGCTCAATGTATCCCAAGATGGTGAATAAAGAAAGAAGGCAATCTCAACGGCAAACACCTTTCCTTTCCCTCTCTCCCGTCATGTCGTCAATGGAACACTTGGGTTCCTGTAGGAGGAAGAGGGTACTAGTATAGAACGGAACAGTGCCCGCTTAGTAGCTCCATTATAATCCTTCCGGTTACAGTAAAAAGGTCTTGGGGATGGGTGTCCTTAGAAAGTGTCACGGAAAGTGTGGTCAGAGTGGCGACCGAATGGAACAGTGTGCAGAGGAAAGAAAAGACCTCTCTAATGGTAACTCTTTCCTGCAGTACGGTACCGGCACTCCTGTAGTACGTACGTATGGCACTGTCACTGTCGAATGAAATTTGAAAGCGAGTTGCAATATTACAGTTCCTGTCTACCTATTTTATGCAATAATAATGGCTTGCATGATGCCTCAGAAAATGATGGCTTTGACGTCGGTATGCGTGTGGGGACACTTTCAGCTTACCGGCTGTTTATTGATTAAACCGGCAAAGTCCCCAAGTCAAGCGCTAATTTAGCCAAAGCCCAAGGTGCATCCAGCTGGGTTCCTCTCTTCTATTTTTCCATTATCTAAGAGAATTCAACGCGCAAAATCGATGCTCATTTTCTCCTTCTCATCATGCAGAATGATATTATTACCGACCGTACAGTATCGTCGTACTAGTTAGGGCAGTAGTCATACTTGCAGGGCAGTCGTGCATGCTATTTATATAATTATATTTTCAAGAAAGCTCAAGGCCTTATGCCATGTCGGCATTTCCATTTATTTCTGCTAGACTAACCACTGAAGCATCTTCATCTAATATCTATGCACATGTATAACGATTACCTAAAGTCCACCTTCTATCAAACAGGTGGTCGGTTATTGATGGAGGAGTTGCAGTTGCGCATCAATATAAAGGTGCCAGATTTGAAGATTACCTTCTCAGATTTGCGGGAAGTAAAAGATAGATGACGTGCAAGGGCATGCACAATGATGGATCGCTGCATGAAGAGGATGCCGACATTACGCAACCCCTCATTAGAGTTTTCGCAAACGGTATATCTCACGGTATGGCCGTACAGTATAGAAAAATGAACTGGGGTCAGAGAGTTTTCTCTACTGTACCGCTATACCGTGAGATACCGTTTGCGAAAACTCTCTATTAAATGGAAAAAAGCGTACCAGTTCATGTATGAGACGAAGTCTGTATTTCGACTCCCCCTCCACTTGGTGGGTAAATCGGCTCACTCATTTCAAACCGAACTACGTGTACAGTAAAAGAATAAACTTCTTTTTTGGACTTTCAAAACATTACAAATAATGGTTTAGTTTAATTGCGGCAAGAAATAGTCATGAATGTCATGTGGGTTAAAAATGCGATTGGTTAGAAACAAATTGCTGTGAAAAAAACTTGTTCAGGCTGCAGGGGCGCCACTGGTACAAATCACACACCGGCATATTTGCAACAGAAACGATCAGCTGATTGTCGCTGTACAGATGCGGTTTCGCAGATGCTCATTGCACAAGAACATTTATTTAAATTTCCACTTTACTGCCATTTGTTTGCCTCATCTTGGTTTAGTGTTCATCAATATTTTGCGGTTTTATCATTTTTCAAATTTGTTATTCGGAAATGAGTAGCAGATTGGATGCGGCCATACATGCAGTTGAGGAAGGGGTTACAACTGTTTGGAATGCTGCTTACAATTTTTCGCGTGTCGCAGACAACTCTTCGACGGCATTAAATGATTGAGAAATCGGTCACGAGGAACACCGACCAACTTTATGCCGAAAGAGGAGCTTGCGATCTGCGATCTACTGCACAATTGTGCCGAGCTCGGTGTACTGTTATTCAGGTATCACCTGAGGCAAATTTGTCCTTGGTTTGTGCAAGGAAAAGAATCTGCTTGAGAGCACTTTTAGCAACTGTTGGCACGCAGCCTTCCTGCAGCGACATCCCACATTATCAGAGCGAATTAGTCAGGCTGACAACCGGAAGAAAGCAAGACAGTGGACAGATGAGCTATGTTTGCAGTACACCGCCCTCAATAGGAAGCTCAAGACGGAAGAATACCTCAAACCCGAACAGCCTTTGGAACTTGGATTTGCAGATTTGCACTCGGTACTCGGTACAGCAAAGTTTATGTTTCGAACGGAATAAGGAACGTCACTTAATGTTTTGACGGAGATGACCGTATCCAGGTGACTGTACTTGCATGTGGGAATGCTGCCGGCTAGATACTGCCCCCACCTTAGAGGAGGAACAAAACTTGCGTGAATCATACAAGCGCCTGTGCCTATCGGAGCCAAACATCGACTCGACCTTGTGATCTATTCGCCGCCAGATTAGTGGAACCACTGCCGGATACGACATTGCGATGAGCACGCATCAACGACTTAACAACTCCATTTCTTCGAAAACGCGAAAAGTGAAAGACACCCGACTGGATACCTCTCCTGGAAAGTTATAGAGCGAAGCGTCCGTCCGGCTTGCCCTTGAAGAGCGTCTGACCAAAGCCCAATAAGTTGTTAAAAAGAAGCTGGAAAAACAAAAGAAGACCGCTGCTTCTCTTAATAAATCAGATACACAAAAGAAGCCTGTTAAAAGGCTTGAAAGCGAGCAAAGCCGATAAGACATGTTGTCAAACAAGCTGTGATCGAAGCGTTGTCTAGCGAGCCGGAATAAAATAATGCAGAAACCTGAATGATACATGCCTGAGATACGACGCCGTTTCTATAGCGCATCTTTACTTGATTGATAATAGCGCAGGATAGCAATACCAATTTAAGTAGTTGAACGCCGAGGGCGCCCCCTGCTAGCCGAGTGAGCCGATTTATCGACCAGATAGAGATGAGCCGTAATACAGACTTTGCCTCATACTAGTACTTGCCGAGTTATTATGATGCTTCCCTGACAACAAGACTAAGCACTAGCAGGGGTGCTGCCATCTGTTTCTATAGGCCCATCTACATTACTACCTCGACTCAGGTTGAACTCTTGATGAGCCTGTGAGTGACGGATTCTGTTTCATTTTGGTGACTTTTTTTGCTGTAGCAATTCTCCAAACTCCAAACAGACATTTTCTCCGGTAAATAATAACTAATAAGTATAAAATACCTTGATAACAGGGTAGAATTAGTTGTTTGAACTTGTATTCGTTTGTGGACTAGAGTAGAAATACTTAGTTAACTCATGGGGACCTGACAGTATGGTCATGCTACAGCTGATTCATGCATACGAGTACGAGTACTGTCAAAATTGCGTAAACATGTTTTTAGATCCCGTTCCCAAAAAAGAAATCTGATTTGATTTTTCAGTTTAATTGTGCCTGTCTAGAGCAGAAGATAATCTCTTCCGCTCGCTTACGGTAAGGTAAAGTATACCGTCAAGGTGATGTTTCAGTTGAAGATGATCCTTTGACATTTTGACGTTGCCTTTTGTTGCCTTGTTTCTCTTCATTCAGGCGTTCAGGGAATCGGATTAGGATAGGAATTGATAGTCAACCTAAGGTGCAGATGTTTTCCTTCGAAGGAGACCATCGAAAAAGACCTCCACAATTCTTGCGGGGAAGCAATCGCGTGGTACGTACGATCACATATTTGTTTAAACGAATCCCTCGAACTTGCTTAATCCGTAGTTTTGTGGCAATTCAATAACTAGCGCAGGGCATGGAACGGATTTAGCCAGAAGAAATACTCCTTAGAAGTCGCCCACTTTATGCACATAAAAGCGCCTTGTTTGATTGATTGGTTGAATGTTTAAGCTATGTCAAACAAATCCATCAATCAACGCATTCAGTGCACCACCTGGAAATGTTTTGATCGACTGATTGATTGATACGGTGCTGTAGTTGAAAGTTGAAAGCCAGCCGCTTGCCACATCTTACAAGTTTTTCAACATGCTTGTAGCATCCTTTCATTACCTTTGAAGAGTAGTGTTACTTTTGACTGGATTTAGGAGGGGCGAAATGAAACAACCAGACGTGCCGAAGAAGATCGTCGACAACGAGAGGTAAGTTTAGTTGCTTCACTTCTCGGATGGCTCTAACGTCTTTTGTGTGAATGTTTCAATTAGCATCTCGTTTAATACTTGTAGGAACTTCGGAAAAAGATTGCGAGAACCGTCAAGCTTCAGTCGCTGGCCCGGAGATTCCTCGTTCGCCATCAGCAGGTGAGATTCCCCAAATGACCTACTTTCATCCGAAATAATTAGTTACGTCGCGTCACTTTTCTTACAGAAAGCGCTATTTCTTGGCGAAATGGAGCAGTTAAAATCGGAATTATCTTCCACACAAGACTTGAGTCGATTGCTGCACTTCCTACGGGCCGCCAATATCTATTTTTTCCGTGAGGGAAGCAGTGGAGGACCGGAGAGCCGTGCAATCTTCTTCTTATGTCACAATATGATTCGTCTCAAGGATGCCTGTCTGGTGGAATGCGCCAAGGATTGGAAAAGTGCCTTGACAATGGCAAAGTTCATCGGAGGCTCTTTGGAGCTCGCTGCGGCTGTATCATTGATAGACTGTAGCCCATCGGAAAGCAATTCGGTTTTGCGGCTGGCGGAGATTATCATTGGCAATGAGACCTTACCCAAGCAGACCAACCTTGCCGTGTGCGTCTTTCTGATTAAACGCCACTTTTTTCGGTAAGTGGATTCATGTTTCACTTTCAATTGAATTGAAAGGGTTTTGATTTGTTCATCTATTTGGTGCACAGGTCCTGTTTGACCATCCTGAAATCCCGCTCCAATGGACTGACGTTGACCTCGTCTTCCACTCCTGTTGGAGCACTGCAGTTGTCCCTGCTCTCCCTGCTCGTCGCACCTCTAAACATCCTACTGGAAGGACAAGCACTCGATTCAGCGAAGCTGG
This sequence comes from Hypsibius dujardini, assembly GCA_001579985.1. Classification (NCBI taxonomy): domain Eukaryota; kingdom Metazoa; phylum Tardigrada; class Eutardigrada; order Parachela; family Hypsibiidae; genus Hypsibius; species Hypsibius dujardini. The sequence continues at coordinate 14,533 of LRSR01014674.1, read as the reverse complement.
CAATGTCCTTCTTCTGCAATCAAGTCCTGTCGACATCGCGGGAGAAGATTGTCAACGCTTTCGTCATCCGTTCACTCGCTGAACAATCAAAAGTCAAAGTGCCTGTCGTTGCATTCTCCACAATTTTGGCAGCTCTTATCAGTGATGTAGAGAAATCGTTTTCCGCAGACATCTGGCTGTGTTGGTCGTTGATGGTCCTTCTCAACCAATGGATTCGAATCTTTATCGGCACGAGAAACCCGGCTGTACTGCGCATTCTCAGTTTCGCCTTGGCGGGTTTGTTCTCCACTCCGACAGTTGTTGTGGAGAAAGTGGAGCCAGTCAGTATGCAGATGCAAATCGAAGAAGAAGATGAGGATGAGGATATGGAAGCAGTTCTCACTGTGACTTCGGCAGCGGTGGCGCCCAAGACGGAAGAAACGGAAACCCTCCAAGAGGCCAAGAAGGAGATTGAAGCTGTCCTGGAAAATCCTGCTTTCATCTCTATGATGGTCGAGAGTCTTGATGTAATTGTGGCTTGCTTTGTAGTTCTGTTCTTTTAATATATCGTACCAGCTTTGATTAAGACGTTCAATTTCCTCCCTAATTAGGTGAAGCTGCCCACAAGTGTGGACGACGCGGCCGGAATTTGTACAGCTCTAATAATAAATCCCTACCAGGATGGAATGATCATGCCGACTCTCTTCTACAAATTTGCCTTCAACACAGCCTTCCTCCGCTCTCTCTGGCAGCGCGTCAATCACTTCAGCATTCTACCCAGCACATCGCTGAATGCCGGCACGACGTTTGACTTTGCCAGCAACAAGCCGTGGATTCAGCTGTATGCGGTATTTTGCAAGCTGCTAATTTGTATCATCGCCACTGTCTATGACGATGAATTCAGTTCCGGTGATCGGGCAAATACTGGAACAGGATTCGAGTTTTCACTGGACGAGGTTGTTCTCATTGCTGCCAGTGCTCGTGACGTCGCTTCTGGGATGGTATTTTTAGCATACACTCCTACACCGCACCAAACTGATCCCGAGTACGCAAGACTCATGTCTCACTTGTTCATCTCTGTGGTTCAGCTGATCAAGGTACGTTTTGGGTTGTATGACATATCGCTACCTTCGTCCAAGGCTGTACGCTCGAGGTATACTAATATTGATTGCTTGTATATTAACTTACGAAACTTAACGTAGCATACAGTATATGTGCTTAATTTTCAGGAACTCCACGACCGAGATGCTCGTCGTGCGTTCTGTCCGGATGGTTTTTGGGCGAGTCCGCGGCTGATTGCATTGGCTGATCGAACTAAGCGGACTGTTGGCCAGAGGGATTTTATTTATGATATTTTTGAGAAGTTGAACCCCTTCAAACCGTAAGTTGATTGTTTAAACAGTGGAGGTACGAAAAGTCAGTAGATGTTTCTGGCGTACATGCAGCTTGATCAATTGGTATTTGTAGACTCAAGAATTTTCCAACAGCCGGCGCAACTTTTGACGAGCTGCGGTTCAGTCTGGTTGTCGACCAGATGCCGTGTTTGTTGCCGTTCCAACAGCGTCTGCTCTTTGTCTATTTAACATTGAAAGCGGAAAAGAACGCAATGCGATCGGAGTTCGACTTTCTCCGACCGGACAGCCACGCCCACGTTAAGGTCCGACGGGATTACATCTACGAAGACAGCTTCACCGATCTCGACAGAAATGTTGTCCAAGATATGCGCAAACCTATCAAGGTGACCTTCCAGAATCTTGCAGGTCTTGATGAGGCTGGAGTTGATGGAGGAGGTTTATTTCGAGAATTTATGGGCCAGACTCTGCGCGCTGGTTTCGACGCTAATCGAGGAATCTTTAGGACCAACGCTGACAGCGCCTTGTATCCCAACCCTGAGGCTACTATCCTCTTTCCGCACAACTATAGAGAGCACTTTTTCTTTCTCGGTCGGATGCTGGGAAAAGCCATCTACGAGAACCTCTTAACGGAGCTGCATTTTGCTGATTTCTTCCTGAAGAAGCTACTGGCGAAGAATAATCTCGGCAATGTTGATATTCACTACCTCAAATCGTTGGATCCGACACTCTTTAAGAATTTGCTGTCCCTCAAGCAGTTCAGCGGGGATTTCGTAGATCTTGCACTTGATTTTTCAGTGGCCGTTGATGAAATGGGTGTGACCAGGTCAGAGGAATAGTTCAGGTGTTTGCTATTCACTTCACTAGTAAAAATGAAAGTCAAATGTTGCAACTTATTTTAAATCTTTCACAGGCAGGTGGACCTAAAACCAAATGGAAAAAATATCCTCGTAAGCAAGGAGAATGTGATTGAATATATCTTCCTTATGGCTGACTTTAAGCTCAATAAGCAGGTTAGTTATTTCGGTGTAGCGTTCAGTTTCCATGCCGTAGTTGTACAAATGAATGCCCATATAAAAATTATAGATAAAGCATCACACGGCGTATTTCCGGGAAGGACTGTCAGATGTCGTGCCGATCCAGTTACTTCAGATCTTTAACTTTAGAGAGCTTCAGACTCTGATATCAGGGGCGGAAGAACCCATCGACGTCCGGGACTGGCGCAGGAACACCGTATATGGCAGTGAGTACAACTTATTCGCTTTTTCATATTCGCTTCTCGTTGTCGTGTAATCTATTTTGCTCCCCACGTGTTGTGGTATTTCAATTCCTTTCATTTAAGGCCCTTACGACGAGGAACATCCAACAATCCAGTTGTTTTGGAAGATCGTCCAGTCATTCAGCGAAGAATCAAAGCGAAAGTTGCTCAAGTTTGTAACCAGTGTATCTCGCCCACCGCTCTTGGGATTCAAGGTAGGTCAGTACCTGTAATAATTATGTCATTATCTCTTTAGCTTGCTTTTTCTCATAGGATTTGCCGCATAAGTTCACAATCAATCCGGTGACTGGACAAGACCGCCTCCCGACTGCCAGCACCTGCATGAGTCTTCTCAAACTGCCCAACGTGGGTGACGAAACGAAATTGCGGCAGAAACTGTTGTACGCTATAGAGTCCGACTCTGGCTTTGAACTGAGTTAAATTCCCTCTATGTCTCCCTGTTAATTGCATTCAGTCCAAAATTTGTTTATAACGGCTTCTATTCATATACTTGAGTTGTGATCGCATTTTCAGTTTGTCCATGGGGTTATTACGTAGTTTTATAAGGATGATCCAGTTAAGTATGAGTATTTCCTTCTCCCAATTGAGCGTCATACTTGTACTCTACTGTGTCTTCTACTTGCACTTGTGCTGTGTGACACTGATCACCGTACATTATTATTATTTAAAGAGCAGAGTTGAAGTTAGCGTTTCTCAGGTTCCAGTTGTATGAAGAGGTTTCTGTGAGACTATCACGAGGCAGCAGTGTTCGTTTTGCTATCGCCGGGCGACCGGGGTTACATGTTTGAACGAGGAGACAGCCTAAATAAAAACAAGGAAAAGGCAGTCACGGTTAAGTGTGTTTGGGCACTTTCCCTGCAGATGATTCTGATTGGCAAATCAACTCAATCAGCACATGTGCGCCAATGTTTTGGTTGGGATGTTAGTAGATGTTGCCCTTCCGTTACTAGTTCCAGGACATGCCTAGTTTCTTTGTTTTCAATTGATGCGTGTAGTGTGTAGTTTCTTTCAAGGATCGGATAGGATTTATTTGGATATTAGGAAGATGGGCAATATAACTGTAATGTGGATTGGCTGCCGCTGCAGGTGATTCATCATAAAAGGGCACGCTACTCGACGGTACTAATACTCTTACAGTTTCATGGCATCTTTCTCCACTTTCGACCACTATTACTCCCATCCTAATTGGATTGGGTCAGTCAGCTTCAATTTGGTCGCAAGATTCTCGCTTATGTGCGACTGCTCTACGAAAGAGAGATTGGCATCCATAGAGTGTTGAATATATCATCCAATCAATAAATTGATGTATGGAGTTGCTGGAAAATTTCCAACTTGGCTCCTCCATGCAGCTATACTCTGACCCCGCGTAATCACGACACCACGAGGTTTTTATTTAAAATTAAGCTTCTCAAAAAAGGTGGAATTTTGAAAAAGCCTTGGGTTTGTTTATTTTTTTAGTACTAGTAATGTCGTACGGAGTGAGAAATGAATCATTTAAGTGGTTAGATCAGCAGTTGTTTAGCATATAAATCAATCAATCACTCGTACTGTACTCAGTTTAGATACTTTCTTTGCTGATTATCCTTGTTATTCTTTCCAGGTATTATTGAGAGACTCTGGAGCTCATCTCATTTACTCTTATTTTGATCGAGAGGCTCAACGGCTATAAATAAGGTGTGGCATATTTTTTCTTTCTCAAAACTTATGTCGCGCATCACGCATTACGAGCTAGTCACGTTGGTTTTTTAATGTGAAGGGTTCTTTCTCCGCGCATCGCTTCTGATAATCAGCTACGAATGAGTCCTTATTCTATTCCTTTCTTTTCTTTCCTTGAGCCATTAGTAATAGTAGTGATCTGGCACCGCCTTAGTGGATTACAATCTCATCAAGACACCACACACCACACGTATGCATCACGGGACGGGACCAACTTTTTATTTATTATTATCTCCATTTCTCTTTAGGGGCTTTTATAATTCTATTCAAATGGTAACTACTGTACAAATTTGCCCAGCTGTTTCGCATTTGTCTTTTAATAATCATGTTCATCTTTCCCATATTTAACGCAATACATTAGGACAAAGAGAATTGCATTGCTTAACTATTTTGGCGAGACATGTTCGACTGGATTGCCTGATTGATATGTATCTTTTCTTTCCATTCTTCTAGTGACTTTTTTCCTTGCGGCTGAAAGTGGATTCTATCTGTATAAGAAATGGACCAGACCAAACCACGCAGTCTATCCAAAGGTATGGAGGGCAAAGTTGGTTCCTCAAGCTTGACCGGGAGTTCAAGGAGCGAGAGTCGTGGCCATTTAGCGAGAAGCAATGCCACTACAACTATCACACCCACTGCTGCTCCGGTCAACGTCACTTTCATCGTTAATGGCACTCATTTCATAGTCAATCGCGAATCTGTCGCTTGTCATCCTGAAACGATGCTAGGCAAGATGGTTACATTTCCTACCATCGTTCCGCAGACTGACCGCGGCGAATTTGTAATCAACAGTGACTTTTCCGCTGATCTCTTCCGTGTTGCTCTGGTAAGTCACTATATTAGGATCGGTTTAATTGTCTTTGCTAGTAGAGTTTTTTTATTGATCAGAGGTTGGTTGCCTTGGAGATGGGGGGGGGGGCGCTTTACTTTTGTTTGAGAATTTGATGCGTTAATTTAGTTTAAAATTTTGCCTTGCCGAAAGAGAGAGAGAGAGAGAGAGAGAGATAGTGGATCCGGATGTAAACATCCGCTGTGGTGGCATTTTCCTTAGTCCGAGTCAATATTGATCTGACATAATTCTTTCTTTATGGTTATCGCCCTGTCAATGCTTGTCGGTTTTTGCAGGACTTTTTTCGATTTGGCCACATCACTTGTCCGCCCGATGTGCAACTGGCCGATCTCCGTGAACTCTGTGATTATTTACTTATCCCCTTCACGGCAGCATCTATCAAGGTATTTTCCAGGAAATGTACAGCCTCTCTATTTATTAACTGTTTTTGTTTTTTTTTTAAGAGTTTCGACTTGAGAGCACTACTACATGAAATTGCGAATGATGGTGCACGACGCCACTTTGAAGACTTTCTCGAATCAAAAATCATGCCCAGCATCGTACAACGTGCTCTCAGGGGAGAAAGGGAATGCAATGTCGTTATCTTAATGGTTAGTGTACTTGTTTGTTAAGATTTCTCAAGGCAGGTTTCTAAAAAAGTGCTTTCCTTTATTTAGGACGATGAACAGATGGAATGGAATCCGAAGCTGCCTCCTCCCTCGGGGGAAGGCCAGTCACAGGTCATTCAGAGTACCGCAATGCACGGATTTTTCAAGTACCTCGAGAATCGTGACGTCGCTAAGTCGGTTCTCATCGAAAGGGGCTTCAAGAAGGTAAAATAGGTGGCAGAATGATTAAGCAATGGGTCATGCGCAACTGCTTTTTTGCAAAATCGATGGCCGCTCCTTTTTTGTAGTATTAATTATACATTTGGGTTTAATTACTATAGCAGCGTTTCACACTAGAGACAAAAGTCCAATAAATCATTTATCGGTGGAGTACAATATATGTCGGTTCATTACTAATGTAAGCGATGGTTTCCATTTTTTCCCGAGGTTAAGTTGAATTTAGGCTCTCAAAGGAAAGTGCATTTATCTAGTCATGGGTGAAAATGATGATTACATAGGCTGAGTGAATTCTTTGCTAATACATTAAGATGAAAGATTGTTCGTTGGTTTTTTAGGTGTGCCTTGGGATAGAAGGGTTTCCGACGCACGTTGATCGAATTCGTCCCCGACATGATGGCAAAATGGAAGCAAGCTATTTCTACGTCCAGCGACCCTTCATTCGATTGTCGTGGGAAAAGGAAGATGCTCGTAGCAGGCAAGTTTTTCTCTGTGCTTCAATTATTGGTACAGGTGATTAAGAATTGAATGTGTCGTTTTAGGCATGTCGATTTTCAGTGTATTCGTTCTCGATCTCGCTCAGCCGGCTCGCTGGCTGCTGCCGCCGCTGAGCATCCCTTGGACGATGCTATCGTTCAGATTCCTCTTGAGCAGGAGCAGGCGGAACAGCCGGAGCCGGAAGTGATAATCTTGCAGCAACAGGCCATTGCTGCTGCAGACGGTGGCGCATCTAGTGGCGAGGAAGACGAGCATGAATAAAGGACAACTACTAACTAGGAATACATTTTTCTCACTTGTACTAAAAGATTTCGGTCCGAGATGTTATGCTGGCGTTTGCTCTACCTGCTGGAGCTTGGAAAACGTTGATTTCTTCTCTTTGGATTTTGCTACTCGAGAGATGGCGCCCTGGTTGAATGTCCGTTTTTGGCCTGTACAGCTGGTTGATTTGATTTGAAACGTGTTGTTTGTTCCAGCCCAATTCCATTTTTTGTGGATAATATTACTGTAGTCAGATAAGCTGTTAGTCATTCCTCACAGGGCCGTGCAATCATCCCGTCGTCCCGCTACTCTCGGCTGTTGATTTTGTCCCAAAAAATGGGAGAGCCTGTCGTTAATTGCCTTTGACATCTGCAAAGAATTTGCCATTGGCAACTGAACCACACAGAGTACTGGTAGGCTCGCAAAGAACAGAAAATAAATGAATAATTTAAGGTTCCTCCAAATTGGTACTAGTAATACGTGCGTGAAAATGCCTGTTTGCTTTCTTTTGAGGGCACATTGTTTTTGCTAGTCGTTTCATCTTGCAGTATATTAGGCTCGAGTTATCTATCCCCTGGGAAAGCAGACGAATAGTATTGCTGGATCGAATTAGCGGGTTTTGGTTGGAGTTGTCAATTTAAAGGCCCTATCTCCTTCCCTTGAGGTCACCACGGCCCACCCCATCTCCGAGAACATGTAACATATAGACATATACGAGTACAAAATATAAACGGGTGCGTGATGCAGCTGGGGATGTTCGTTGACGCAGACTGTATGACTAATGTGAGTCTTCAACTTGTGAGTGAGACTAGCTGCATGCTCGCGGTTGAATTTCTCATTATTATTATTGTGACTTTTCAGTCTTCACTTCACCCAAATTCACCGACATCCTAATGAGACAATTTTTCAATTTGGTCCTGCACACCTCACTCGCCTCGCACTGTCCGTGAGAGTGGTCGCCCCGCCCGCCACTGACTGCGGATATGCTCTAACTGGCACGAAACAGTTATTACACTACAGACAAGACAAACCTCCGTCGGATCGCATCGCTTATTATTACTTACTCACCGCGCTGGTCATTCATCTACTGCGTCCCTCTCTTACCTTTCATACTGTACTTTCTACTAGTGCTACTCACGACACCATTTTACGAGTCGTCAAAGTTTGCTCTGATTCCGATTCACTTTCCGCTCTCGTTAACAGCCACTGGTGGGATGGGATGACATTACCGGCAGTAAAGAAGACTGGTCTAAAAATCCAGCTGAATCCAATGGACCGACACCCTGGAAGGAGTGTTATTATTGATTTCAAATTGGACTTATTACATGCTCGGGAGTACGAGGCAGAGCAATTGGTCCAGTCATTGCATTGCAGGTGTTTTGACCGTGCAATGAAAGAGTGAGAGTCGGCCCGCAGTCACACTTACAAATACTTATCCTGAGCTAACAACTACGGCGAATATTGATCTTTTGATTATGGAGAATTCTGACTAAATTCTAAGCGTCAGTTCTATTCCCGACTAGTCAGCACAATCCGTTAAATTCAATCTTTTTGTTTGTCTCTCCAACGGAATATTGGAAACAATACTAACTGACTTTGTGTTGACTCTGTTACCATATACTGACTGCACTTGAATCGGATAGACTTTTTGAAGAACTCTAATGATGATTCATCCAGTATGCAGTACTAGGTGATGTGAATGGGCGAGAATCTGGATCTGACACTGCATTGGTAGTCATGTCCGGGGTCTCGAGCACACCGCCCGTTAACGGCACATCTATCAACGGCACCGAGTGGTCGGTAAGTCCTCCGTTCCATTAAATCCAATGATATTCCGTCAAATGGCAATCCTTCATAATCATTAGCAGTAATTGAGAAGTTCTTTTCACCGAAAAGAAAATGATACGTGTTAAATGAGCGCCGGCCCCTATTTTCAACATCTGGCCACGCCTACCGATAAACATTCCGTTGCAGTCATGACAGGTTGGCTGATTCGTTCACGGCCTAACTATAACTTATTGCTTTTTTACTGCCTGTTTAATGCGGTCACGAGTAATTGCTTCGCTATACTACTACGTAGCACCACGTTTCCGTTTTGCACTAAACTTAATTGCAATTGTGGTAAGAGCATTTCATTGATCGGGTTTTCGGGGACCCTAAATAGAACTCTCCGTCTTTAATTACTACAGAAAAGCCCAAACATAGAGGCTCAATCTTCTCAATGGCCTAACTCTTCAAGTCCTTAGCTTCTGTACAGTACAATACAGTCATGATATGTAAGATGGGATCCCATCATATATATTGTGGAAAATTGGCAGACAGTTCAGACTGTACCGGTACTCGCGCGGAACGTTGCAGGTTTTGCTTAACTAGCACACATGGTTCTACCTGCTAACAACCAAATCGTTTCCTGTTAACTTAAAATACCTTCCCATAAAAATCACGATTCAAGTACCGAGGCATATTGGGTATGGAGCATTACTGAATTGTTAATAAAAATAAAGAAAAAGGTTGTTGCACAGTACTGGTGGAAAGACTTGTAAGGTAGCCTTGAACTTAATCTAAGCAAACAGTACTAGCACTAGTATGATGCGGACCAGACGAAGCTGTTTATCCGATCGGATAAGTTGTCTTTAATCCTCCGAGGACGACTGTCCTTACCCCATACGTTCAAGTCCCAGTTTATATGTCCATACGCTTTTAAACGCAGTTTAAAAACTTATGGATTCATGATTTCAGTGGATCGGACTGCTAGTTAAAATATTGCAATCTACATGCGTTCACTATGAAGATCTCAATATTCTTTCTTATGCATACTTTAGCGATAAGTTTTAGGTTGTGTACTGTAGTTACCGATGAAATATTATTATTCTTGCTACACCGCAACAATTGCAACAGCAACAACCACTTGAGTTAGTAGTCTTTTACTCATCGCACCATCTCTCTCATTATCACTGAATAGAATGAGCTAAGGGCTGAGAGGTTCATTGACACGTTTCACTTTTCTTACTTTAACGGTTCGCCTTTTTCAGAGCCAGGGACCACGCAGCTCGCAGCGGAATAAGTATTCCGCTACGAGCTGCGTGATTTTTCACGAGTAATTTTTTCTCCCCAGAACCGATCGATTCGATTTGATTGTGATGAACCGGCTTGTTTATGTTCAACCAAGCGGAACGAAACGAATAGCGCAGCTTGAAATATGCCTTCCCGACGTGTGCCCTACTTGTCGCCGCCAAATCAGTTAGGCTGACCAACTAGGATTAATTTTAATCACATACGACACTGTGGTAGTTAGTAGTACATTCGAAAACACTACAGCAACTTGCTTTCATTGGGAAAGCCAAATAATAAAATTAGGCTGCTTTTGCCAAGATAGACAATTGCTTCCCTTCAACAAGGCTTCCGGCTCTTCTTCATTAATTCACACTTTTTCTCAGCTGTTAATTTTTTCCCACTTTCCGTCTTCCATGCTCCTTCCTTTTTACTAACCAACCATTGGCAATATACATACATAGTACACTATGCTAGTTAAAATGCACACAGAGCAAGAAATAATTAAGTACTGCATGAGGGTCTGGACTACATATACGTGTATATACGTCACATAGTGCATAGATATAAAGAGAATTTGGGAATCCGAATTAGTCAAAGGCTCAAGGCTGTCTTGTTTAGCACTTCGCTCAGAATGAAAAATGACAAGTATCCCTTAAGTGCGAAAGGAGCTATTGTTAACATGAGCGTAAACTGTCCGACGATCGGACATGATTGATGAGATTGACTCTTCTTTGCCGAACTTCTATAGTCGTAAGTAAAGCTTAGTAGGCACATTGCGCCTCCATTTCTGTTCCAGTTTTTGCTCCTATTTGCGTGCTTAAAATGGGTTCCAATGACATCAAAACCCAATTGGCAAGTCCCATGCTGGTAGCTCCTAGAACCCAGAGGAGCCCAACAACAACGAAAGTCTTGTACTTCATTGGCACAATTAATGCAGTTACATACCCTCTTTAAAATTTCCAATACATGGTTGATGTGTTACAATTAACAAGTAATGAAAGAACATTTGGATGCATTACTTATTTTCAGCACTATCAAGCCTACCTGACATGGATCAACTGTCAGCTCAAGAAACACCCGCAAGCTATTCGGCCGATCCAGGACATTCGGACCGAACTACAAGACGGAACTCTTGTGGCCAGTTTAATTGAGATTCTTGGTGAGTATGTCAACATATGTTCCTGCATATCATTTGTCACAGAGCATGCATGCGTCACCATAAGCAGCCTGCAGATATCGCGACCTTTTCTGGCAATCCCATTCATTACCTAGGACTTTCTTATCTCGCCAACTGAAACACAAGAACTCGCAATTATGACGAATAGGCTTTACTTGATGGAACGCAGAACGCGACTGATTCGATTGGCTGGCTTCAATTTCAGGGAACCATCGTCTTTCCGGCGTGGACTGGCAGCCTGCTCCACAATCTCTTCCAGTGAGGATATCCAACTATAACGCAATTCTCCGTTATCTTACTCTCCAACGGGTGGCATTGCATCCAACTATTAACGTTGCCGGTACGTCCAGTCGTTTAATTTAAGCAAAAGGCACTTCAACGTCTGAAAAAGCTCTAGTGCAATAAAAAAATAATTTAAAATGCAATGAATGGCATTGGAAGCATCAGATATCTTGCCGAGAATAGTGCAGACTTTGTTTTCATAGCAGTATCGCGAGAAAAAACTGTTTATAAGGTCGTTTCCAACATGGACAGTTATTTATTATGTTAAACAAAGAGCAAGTAGTTTTCCCTCTCACCGGACTCTTGATAATGAAGGGAGCGTTTCATTTTTTCCTTCATAAAAAATCCCCTAAAAATGTGGAGCAAATTATCTTATTTACTTTTTCTTTTTGTAATAACTTATGTATAAAAACTACTGAATCAGTTACTAATTGGCATTTTGCTCTCTAATATCCGTAAACTGCCGCTCAAACAAACTGGAATACAGATCAACGGCGCGCTCGGTTGTCTATGCACAACTAATATACTGTACTAGAAAAAGCTAGAAAAAACAATAAGCAGTCGGTGTGCTGTATATGTAGATCTTTCATTTGTACTACGTTGCAATGATTGATAGTCCGTTGACTTTGCAGATCTCGCGAGAGGGGAGCTGAAACCGCTTCTCAGGTTGATTCACGCGCTGGCTGGCCACTTTAAGCCGGAATCCATTACACCACAACAGCAACTCTCAATCAAATACAGCAAAAATAATGTCTACGGTCTAAGCACAACTCCCATCACCACCACTCCAAACAGATCCGGTCAAGTTGCCTCCTCACTAGTCAGCAGTATTAGTTACCGGGAAGACGATAGCTCCCTCGTTAAGACACCTTCCAAAACCGGCTCACTTACGCTGCCCTCACCGTTGCGCAAGTCCAAGAGCTACTCTAGTTTGAGGTAAAGTTACATATACATGTACAGTACCTTACCAGTACCCATGCTAATTTTTTACAAACCCATTGTCTGCAGTAGAAATGGAGCTGATCGCGACAACGGCCGAAGGGTAACCTTTACCGATACTATGCCAACATACGGCGATTCTCTGGACACTGATCCGGAGGAAGAAAATGAACCGAGACACGGTTCGAAAGGCGATTTTGGGTGTGAGGATTCGTCCGAAGTGAAGGTTGTCAAAGAGAAGCTCCAAGAAATGGTATGTGCCGGTACTGTGTGGCGTGTTACGCTACTTGCAATCATATAATTGACATAACTATAGCCGGGTTGTAGATAAAGCGCACCACAACATCGCTTTTGGTACCGTCAAATACACAAGACGACATCAAGAGCCTATTGGATACTCAGCAGGTAATTCACTGTACAAGTCATATGGTAATTAGTGATAGCAGAACGATAATTGTGGGATTAACTAGCAGATCGCACTACTGGCTTTGATGGATGAAATGGCCGCATCCAATCAGGCTCTCCATGCCGACATTTCCACCTATAAAGACCGTTGTTCCATCCTGGAAACAACCAAAAGCGGACTCATTCAAAAAATAAAGCAGGTGGAGCAAGAACTATACCGGGTCCGAGAGGATCTACAGAAGATGCAGGTGAGGGCGTAGATGTTTCTTTGGTGCCATATGAAGATGTACCAAATGTGATTTGCAGGTGATGAATCTGAACAACTGCAACTCTTCCACCTCCAGCAACGCTTCTTCGTCGCCATCGTTGGAGCAAACCGAATTTCAGAAGAAGATGGACTTCAAAAACCGCCAACTGGCAGACCTCAGGGTTAGGCTTTTCTCACTCACATTTATAGTGCATTGTACCTTCTTGAGGTGATGAACAAAGTTGGAGTAATAATTCTAACTTGCTACAGAAAGAGCTGGACTCGAAAGATTTGATCATTGCTCAGCTTCACAGCAACAAGAACCATTCTTGTCCCCCCTTACCCTCATCCCTATACGAGCCCCAAAGACAACGAACATTTGGAGGAGACGAGGAAGGCTTCCAACCGGCTCACGCCAAGCCCCTCTCTGCTTCTGCCTACGGTGGAGAAGCATGCAGTAGTCTTTTTGTGACTAAAGTCCTTTATCAGATTGAGGGGTCCACCACACCCATTCGATGCAGCATTACAAAACAGTATGTTGGCAAGTACTGTACAAATGCCGTGATTACTATTTAAGCATTTCTTTAGTTGTCAATCTGATCTTTGTAGCTTCCGCGAAATTACCTTATTTGACATTCGAAAAGTGATTGACCGCCCGCCCGTCTATCGCTATTACTTTGAAACAATTGATCCCGATGTTGGTCGTGTCAAGGAAGAGGTAAGAAGGGATCTTTCATGTTATAATATCTTCCTACTGTAGTGGGGACAGACGGAGTCTTTTTTTACAGATCACCAAAGATAATGCTTTAGTTCCGGACGTTGATGGCAGAATTATGGTGTCGTTAGAACTCACCAGTTTAGATACGCATGTCTAGCCCCTGACTGCATCACTAACCTTTATCCAACCTTTACTAAATATGGCTCAAAAAGCAGGTGTCGCCATCGATGAAGATAACTAGTATGAGATACAGTATTGACTATTCGTCTATCGAGTACTCACCAGCAATTGGTTCTTCTTTTGATTGTTACAAAGACAAAGCTTCTGCAGGAAGAGAGCTCGTTGTTGTTGCCTGGGTCATTGCTGTGGGAAGATGTCAGTTGGTTTCCAAACGATCTTAAATTTTGTGGTCTGGCATCTAGCACGGACTATGAACGTACAATTATATTGTATTAATGTTACTACAGCAGATTTTCATATTATTTTTAGCCTCCACTTTTGACAGTCGACTAGACCTCGTTCAGATACCGTCTCCAAACAATCGAACGATGTTCACGACTGGTAAGGTAAAACTGGCGCATCAAAACGCCAAGCAGAGCATGACTCGCATGGTTGATGATCATTGCCTCGTGTTTACATTTATGCAAATGTAATTCAAGCACAGCATGGGAATTCTTGATTATCGATGACAGAAACAAATCGGGCAATCGCCAATATAGTGCACCTTTCTATCTGTACGAGTAGAGCATTTTGTACTCATTTTTAGCATCAAAATTTTAAAAATGAGCAAAAGGAAGCGAAACTTGCTCGCTAATGTAGGCTTCTTTCAAGACATTCGCTGCTTGAATTTTGAAAGCATGTCAAAGTACCGAGGGGACAGTTCAATTGGAGACACCATACCATAAAGTCCAACATATGAAAACCTTATTACATTGCGCAAAAGAAAGTATGT
>LRSR01014673.1:0-11934 GCA_001579985.1 Hypsibius dujardini | reverse complement strand
ACAAGCAAAGAGCGATAGATTAGTACACTACCCTGGAAACAACCCTGGTGTGAGAAAACCCTGGTGTGAGAAGAAATCGGGAGAAGCGATCATGGCCCAGACATTCGGGCCAACCTGTCGTACCTGACTCATCTGCCCATGTAATGGGATTGCTGTGAAGCCAAGATTGTGCAGCATTAAGGCAACGCGTTGGGTGTGGTTACAGGTCGCGCAAAAGATCATAAAGCTGTTTCCGGCCAATTCGTTCAGAATGTGGACCAAGTAAACATCCTAAGGAAAACACACAGTATTATGAATACGGAATTCCAACGATAAAAACGGCACATCAACCGACCAATAGACTGTACCTTGAACATCAGGGGAACAAAAATATAAGCTTGGTGGAGTTTCTCGACGGTTTGGTACTTGCTGGACACTTCCACTTTAATTGGGTCTTTTAGCGACACTGGTAAAAGTTTCGCCACCTTTTCAATAAACACGGAAGGAAATAAGCTACTCGTATCTTGTCGCCGTCCAGACGCTGCTCATTCAACGTGGGGGAAAGAAGCTCACCTTCTTAGTCATCGTTGCAGAGAATAATAAGGTCCTTCGCTCCCGTGGGATCGCGCCCAATATTTTTCTAACCTACAAGAAAATCTTACAAACTTGGCAAGTGTATAGTCTTTTCCAAAGTCAACGCGAAGAACAAGGCGAGTTTCTCTTCCCCAAGGCCTGTCTGTCTGTCTATCTGTCTGTCTGTCTGTCTGTCTGTCTGTCTTTCTGCCTGCCTGTGTGTCTGCTTGACTGTCTGTCTGTCTGCCTATCTGTCTGTTTGTCTGTCTGTCTGTCTTTCTGCCTGCCTGTGTGTCTGCTTGACTGTGTGTCTGTCTGCCTATCTGTCTGTTTGTCTGTCTGTCTGTCTGCCTGCCTGTCTGCCTGTGTATCTGCTTGACTGTCTGTCTGTCTGTCTGTCTGCCTATCTGTCTGTTTGTCTGCCTGTCTGTCTGTCTGCATGTGTGTCTGCTTGACTGTCTGCCTGCCTATCTGTCTGTCTGTTTGTCTGCCTATTTGCCTATCGTCCATACCTCTGCTTCGAAGTCCATGTTGAGAATTCGGTCAGCCTCATCCATGACTAAAAACTTGAGTTTCTTAAGGTTGAAACCCGGCGAGCCTTCCAAGTGGTCCACCAAGCGCCCAGGTGTTGCTGCAAACACGCATTGTCTCCATTCCCGTACGAACACCTACGTCGCCCTCAACTTTCGGTCGAGTACGAAACTTACCGATAACAATGTGTGGTTTCTTCTCCAGCGCGACTTTCTGTGCATGCTTATCCATGCCACCGATCAAAAGGACTAGGGAAACGGAGATGAGCAACATTACTAACGGAGCAGATTTCTTAGCTCGCCATGACGTACCGCAGGTCACTCCGGCAGCACGACCCAGAGCTTCGAACTGTGCGCGGATTTGGTCGGCGAGTTCTCGAGTAGGCGTTAACACTAGGGCAAACAGCCTCTGCGGCGTCTTCATCAGCGCCTGGAGGATGGGAAGGACAAATGCGCCTGTTTTCCCCGATCCGGTCTCGGCTACCCCAATAACGTCACGGCCAACATATCCCTTTGCATCATCTGTAAACATATAAAAGAAACCCATTTAAACACTTCTAACACCACAGACAGACAGTCAGACAGACAGATAGACAGGCAGGCAGGCAGGCAGACAGACAAACAGACAGGCAGGCAGACAGACAGATATACAGGCAAGCAGACAGGCAGGCAGACAGGCAGACAGGCAGGAGGGTAGGCAGACAGGCAGGCAGCAAGAAAACAGACAGACAACCAGACAATATTTTTCAAAGTCCGGGACGGTGACTTAAAAGGAATTCTTACTGTCGAGTGCAACTGGCAGAACCTCCTGTTGAATTTTCGTAGGTTTTGTCCATCCAATCGAGTGGCAAGCGGTGCACAATGCCTCTGTAACCCCCTGTTCGAAAACATAAACCGAAAGCTCATTGATAATCAACCAATCAACCACAATAACTGTCGCACATTTGAGTGCACCGTGAACAAAAATTTGACAAAATATATACATCACGCATCTGTCGCAAAACAAAACAGAACAAGACGATTCTCCGCCAGGAAATTGACAACTATGAAGGATATTTTGTAAGATAATCGCCGCGTCTGCGCGATCGTGCTTAATGGTTAATTCCGTGTGTTATTCAAATTAATCGATTACAGGAAGGAGCCATACAAAAAACTATCGATACCTTCAATCAACTCACCAATCAATCAATCGACCAAACAGAACACCTTCAAACAAGACACCAATCAATCAATCGACCAACACATCGCCAACCAACTCACCAATCAATCAATCGACCAAGACATCGCCAATCAACTCACCAATCAATCAATTGACTAAGACACTGCCCATCAACTCACCAATCAATCAATCAATCGACCAAGACACCGCAATTCAACTCACCAATCAATCAATCGACCGAGACACTGCCCATCAACTCACCAATCAATCAATCAATCGACCAATCAATCAAAAGCACGGAGCTCACACTTTTCATTGAAAAATGAATGCGGACTAGCGTACCAGGGATTCAAACGTGCAATCCGTTATGTCCTCTTCAGTCGGCGAGCCGATCGCTTCAGCAGACGGTGTCATTTCCTCATCGTTTGACTGGGAGCAGTCTTCCACTTCAACTTCCGCGGAAACCTCGAATTGTCCCGATTTCTTCTCTTTCCCCGTGTGCTTTTTCTTCAAAGCCATCCTAAAACTGTCAGTTTAAGTCCACAATAATTACACTTAAGCCGTGCGGTATTGCATACAGATATCGCGAGAGAGAGAAAACAGTAATGGAGTGAATAAAAAAACCAAGTGCGATTCACAATTCCGAAAGTGCGAAAATCCCCCCCACGCGCCCATTGGGGGAAGGGCGAAGCCCACGGTTGGACCCCTCATCGACTCACAGCACGAGCGTTAGAAAATCGCAATAAGAACCTTCCCTACTTTTTACCCCGAAACTTTTTGATTTCACACCTTATCGTCGCGGGAATACATTTTGAGAATGGCCAAACATCATCCGGATCTGATCTTCTGCCGGAAACAGCCCGGCGTGGCCATCGGTCGGCTGTGCGAGAAGTGCGACGGGAAGTGTGTGATCTGTGACTCGTACGTGCGTCCCTCCCCCCACGCGCCCATTGGGGGAGGGCGAAGTCCACTAGCTGGACCCCTCATCCACTCACAGCACGAGCGTTAGAAAATCGCAACAAGAACCTTCCAAAGCTTTTGCCCCGAAACTTTTGATTTCACACCTCATCGTCGCGGGAGTATATTTTTAGTATGGCTAAACATCACCCGGATCTGATCTTCTGCCGGAAGCAGCCCGGCGTGGCCATCGGTCGGCTGTGCGAGAAGTGCGACGGGAAGTGTGTGATCTGTGACTCTTACGTGCGTCCCTCCACACTGGTCCGCATCTGCGATGAGTGCAACTACGGCTCCTACCAGGGCCGCTGCGTGATCTGCGGCGGACCGGGCGTCTCGGACGCCTACTACTGCAAGGAGTGCACGATCGTGGAGAAGGATCGGGATGGGTGCCCGAAGATTGTCAACCTGGGAAGCGCCAAGACGGATCTCTTCTACGAGCGGAAGAAATACGGCTTCAAGAAAACGTATGCTTCCCCCACACCTTCCGCGGTTGATGTTATTTTAAGGTGATACTTCATTTGCCGGTTTGTAGGTACTAACCCCGGCACGCCTGGATGGATATCACCACATGAGCGAACGAATTTTGTGGACGCATTCCGCGACGTCTCCGTCCAGGTGTTCTTCTTTTATCAGCTGTGTTGAAGATTTTCTCCGTATGTTGCGCACCGCTTTTAAGCTTTTTGTAAAGATACGCTCTCCCGACTCCTTGGAGTTTTCTTCGGACATTAGAATCAGCCCTTCATTCGTGTTTTTATGTGGGATTATTTGTGGGTCAATCAATCAATCAAGTGACGATTTGCGTTAATCAATCAATCAAATGACGATTTGCGTTAATCAATCAATCAAGTGACGATTTGCGTTAATCAATCAATCAATTGACGATTTGCGTTAATCAATCAATCAAGTGACAATTCGGGTTAATCAATCAATCAATTGAAGATTTGAATGAAGAATTCGGCAGGATCTGTTTGCTCTTCCCTTATACTGCAATAATCGCAAAAATTCGGCGGCGGATGCGCCGTAAGTTAGTACTTAGAAAGCGTTTATTTTTCCAGCTCGATGATAATCGAAGGACTTCGAGAAGATTGCGGCTACAGATTTAGCCGCAAATTCACTTACCACCTTGTGGTATGAATCCAGTCGCTGGTTGATTGGTTGATTGGTTGATTGGTTGCGTTCAATAGATTGACTTGAATGAGTTGATTGGTCTCTCACAAGTCACTCTCACTTCTTGACCGGCTCACTTTTACTGCTCGATTGATTGATTGATTGATTGATTGACTGATACGTGAGGTTTTTCAGTCGTTAGCTGATTTGATTGATTACGCAGCAGCGGAATGCAATATGCAACTGACTGGCAACCAAGTGAATTTCAGACAGATTGTATAGACAACACCCAGACATGAAACATGTTTCTTCCTCGCAACTCCGAAATCAATTCCACCATTCGTTTTATGACAGACTAACCTGTTGGAATCATGGAAGTATCTTGCTTTGTACGGAAGAAGCCGCTTTATTATGTTCATATATATGAGACGGTAAGCTAATGGCAATACCACCTGCCGTTACCGCAAATGGATCAGCTGACCTGACCAGTGACGAGAATACTAGCGACGAGGAGGAAGTAAAAGTTGGATCCGGAGTTGCAGTGACGGACACCACAAGTTCGAGACTAACACGTCTGTCTGTCTGTCTGTCTGCCTGCCTGCCTGTCTGTCTGCCTGTTTGTCTGTCTGCCTGTCTGCCTGCCTAGCTGTCTGTCTGCCTATCTGCCTGTCTGTCTGTCTGTCTGGCTCTCTGTCTGAATGTCTGTCTGTATGTGCGTTTTGCTGTCCGAGTGCCATTTGTCTATTTGACTGGCTGTTTATCTAGGTGGCCCTGAAAAGCCGAGAAAACAGACCGCTCCCACCATCGACGAGATTATTGCCCGCATCCCCACTGACAGTGATGACGCCTGGACCGAGTCCAGTAGTTCCGATGGCGATGATGACGGTGACGAAGACAGTGAGCGGTATGAGCCGCCAACAACGGGCAAGCTGCGAGCCTTGGCACGAGTCGTGATGATCAATCTAAGGTGGGCGAAGGACAATCGGCGCGGTGATGATTATAACGGTTTCGAGACCAAGTGCAAGGACCGTGTGACGGGTCAGTGGAAGAGTGTCTTCTTCAAAGTAACTGACTTCCTGGCGAATAAACGGATCATCAGCGGCCTGACCGCTGCCGAGAAGAAGTCCCTGAAGGTTCATCCGATCGGCCGGACTAAGGAGGATATTGAGGGGATTATGAAGGTTTTGGATCGGTATAAATGCTTTGAGAAGTTCACGCTACCGGTGCGGGAGAGGCTGGCGGTGTGGGTGCGCTACGACACCTTTGACGATTCCCGTGTGCTGTAAGTCAGTCCTCCAGTCATATGTCTGTCAGTATGTCTGTCTGTCTGTCTTTCTGTCAGTATGCCTGTCTGTCTATCTGACAGTCTGTCTGTCTGTCTGTCCGTCTGTCTGTCTGTCTGTCTGTCTGTCTGTCTGTTTGCATGTCTGTCTGTCTGTTTGTTTGTCGGACTGATTCGCCGGTTGGTTGAGTTATTCATTAATCTGATTGCAAAATTTCCTTAATCAATGTTTTTTACTGTTTTTAGACTTCGGCAAGGGCATGAGCCCTGGGCCATGTTCTTCATCCTCCAAGGGACCGTCAATTTCAAAGCCAGCGACACCGATCCCCGCACCGGCCGTACAAACCACTACCCGCTCGGTGTCCGTGGACCCAGCAGTATCATCGGCGAAATCGAGCTGCTCAACAACGACGAGCGCCGCAGTACCGGCATCATCCAGTCTGACGTGGAACTCCTCCGTGTCGACGAAGAACCCTTCAACGAAGTCCTTCGCGCCTCCTTCGAGGCCATCTGGGACGACCGGTTTGCCATCCTCCGCAGCGCTCAGATCTTCCACTCGTGGACGGACGCTGAACTGCGGATCCTCAATGAAAACTCCTCCGTCATTTCCTTCAATGAAAACAAGTCGATTCTGTCGGACGTCTCCGGTCCGTCTGCCTTCACGTACATCATCCAAAAGGGCAGGTGTGCGATGGTGAAGGACGTCATCTTTGAACGGTTCTACTTCGGACCGGCCAAGACGATAATGTATCAGTCGCTCGAACCGGAAGACGATACAGACACAGACACAGGCACAGACACAGGCACAGCCAAAGGCACAGGCACAGGCACAGGCACAGACATAGGCACAGACATAGACCCAGGCACAGACATAGACACAGTCACAGACACAAGGCTGTCGTACAAGGCGCTGAGGGAAAGTACCGACCTGGAGGGCCACCACCTCAACATCACCGAGTTCAAGGAAGGCGACTACTTCGGCGTCGGGGAGGACCTCCGACGGTGCCACATCATCGCCCTCGGCATGGTGGAATGTCTCACCATTCCGCGGTCCGTCTTTGAGAAGGCTAATCGGATGCAGTTTCTGGAAGACCTCAAGGCGGACCTGGAGGACGCCATCCCTACGGACGAGCAGATTCTGGAGGAGTGGCTCGCGCTGCAGACGTGGAAGTCTTACAGGAGGTCGCATTTGAAGCAGTTTTACGGGAAACGGAAAGCCGAGCAAAGTGCGCGCTTTTTTAATATGTATAAAAGAAATCGGTAGCACGCGGGGAAATTCACGGACAAATTAATGGTTTGATCCGTGCCATCAGGTCCGATCGGCCGTTCATTCGTACCGTACCGGTCTAGGGTGGTTAGTTGAAATCTGTATAGCAAAGTCCTGTTTCAGACCGAGGCTAAGACCATGCCTGTTCCAGATCCAGGCATGGTCTTCAGTGGTATTGCCGTATGTGTCTATATATACAGGACATTTCAAGTACGAGGTAAAGGCCGTTAACCAGGCCGCTTTTAGAAATCGTAACTTAACTTTTCAACGTTGATTTCCCGGCGCTACAGTGCTGCCATGCTATAACAGATGGCTTGAAAACATTCTCTGACCCATTTTAGTTCGTTCCTCACGGTTCGAATTTGAGTCCAAAAAAGGAAGCGAAGAATCTCAATGGAGAAGTGTGCAAGTAGTCCGGTAGAGGCGCCACTTCGGTTCTATCTCCCTGGGTTGACTTCGCAGAAATGACTTATGCGCCACCTGTTGGCCTGGTTAAGTTACGATTTCTAAAAGCGGCCTGGTTAACGGCCTTTACCTCGTACTTTTAGTCGATGCATTCGTCTGTTAGTGCGAATAAAGTTTAGGTGAGAGGCGATGGATGACGAGTCCACTTTATGATCTCATAAAAGCCTGTATGCCTTCAACTAAATAAAAACCCTCCTCCTGATTACTATTGCAACCAAAAGTGTGTAAAAAAATCCTCCGGAAAAGGTTGTGTGCATAGCTAGAACTTGTGCTCAACAATTGGCGAAAAAGACTGTACATAGCTTAAACTTAAAAAGGACTGTCTGGGTTGTGGGCATAGCAAAAAGTTGCTTAGGGTCGTGGGCATAGCTCTCTCCTTATGTTTAAAGGCCGTTTAAGTGGTCGTTCAATAGCCTCCACAGTCGCCACCACCGGCCAGGCAAGCCGATCTAGAGGTGCTTTGCTCACACGGCCAACCACTGCTGCATCCAACTTCGACTCCACTGCAGGTCCAGGCACCCTTGTAGATACATTTGCAATTGTTTCCGCCGCCTGCGGGTCTGCTGATTGTGCACCCACCGGAATGGTAGTCACAATCACACGCTTCAGCAACTATAAATACAGCAAATAGGCATCAAAATAATATTACAAGCTTGACAAAAGATTCTTCCCTTACCCAAAGCGAATCCCAGGATCATCAGCAGACAGGCAAAGACAACCGCTTTCGACATTGCTAAATATGGGAAAACAAATGGTTATTGTGAGTACATATTGAGGACTGTGATACCTAGTTCACACACGGTTGCTGGCTCACTTACTGGGTGTGTTCGTTGTGGAGAGAGAGGAAAGAAAGAGAGAGGAAAGAAAGAGCGAGGAAAAAAATAGGTCAGGTATTGCACAACGTAATTATTCTAACTGTGGACAGTGGACAAGCCAAGTTATAAAAGCGCCTGAATATTTTCCAGTCTTCCCACAGCCGTGATACGAGAAAGCATAATTTTCGCAATTCTTCACGAAAATGCTGAAACTGTTTCAAAACTATTGTTCGACACATATTTTGACGTGTTTTAAAATAATTTGAAATTCCATTATTGCGTTCCAAAAGATGCCAAACTCAAAAAAGTAAGGTCTTACGAACACTGTCGATTCAGTGAGTCAGTGTCTGTTTGTCTGTTTGTCTGTCTCTCTGCGTCTCTGCGTCTCTGTATGTTTAGCGGACGGATTTGCCGGTTGGTTGAGTTATTCATTAATCTGATTGCAAATTTTCCTTAATCAATGCTTTTTACTGTTTTTAGACTTCGGCAAGGGCATGAACCCTGGGCCATGTTCTTCATCCTTCAAGGGACCGTCAGTTTAAAAGTCACCGACACCGATCCGCACACCGGCCGCACAAACCACTACCCGCTCGGTGTTTGTGGACGAAGGTGAAGGACGTCATCTTTGAAAGGTTCTAATTCGGACCGGCCAAGACGATAATGTATCAGTTGCTCGAACCGGAAGACGATACAGACACAAACACAAACCCAGTCACAGTCACAGACACAGGCTCAGGCACAGACAAAGGCACAGGCACAGGCACAGGCAAAGGCACAGACACAGACACAGACACAGTCACAGACAGAGACACAGGCACAGTCATAGACAGAGACACAGGCACAGTCATAGACATAGACACAGTCACAGTCACAGACACAAGGCTGTCGTACAAGGTGCCGAGGGAAAGTATCGACTTGGAGGGCCACCACCTCAACATCACCGAGTTCAAGGAAGGCGACTACTTCGGCGTCGGGGAGGACCTCCGACGGAGCCACATCATCGCCCTCGGCATGGTGGAATGTCTCACCATCCCGCGGTCCGTCTTTGAGAAGGCCAATCGGATGCAGTTTCTGGAGGATCTCAAGGCGGACCTGGAGGACGCCATCCCTACGGACGAGCAGATTCTGGAGGAGTGGCTCGCGCTGCAGACGTGGAAGTCTTACAGAAAGTCGCATTTGAAGCAGTTTTACGGGAAACGGAAAGCCGAGCAAAGTGCGCGCTTTTTTAATATGTATAAAAGAAATCAGTAGTAGGCGGGGAAATTTACAGACAAATTTATGGTTTGGTCCGTGCCATCAGGTCCGATCGACCGTTCGTTCGCCGCTCTGAAAAAAACGCAGTCCAGATGAGAAGTACGAGTATCAGCGATGTCTGTGTGCCTGTTTGTCTGTCGGCCTGTCTATTTGTCTATCTGCCTATCTATCTGTGTGCCTGTTTGTCTGTCTGTCTGTCTGTTTGTTTTCCTGTCTGCCTGCCTGTCTGCCTGCCTGTCTGTCTGTTTGTCTGTCCGCCTGTCTGACTGCAGGCCTGTTCCTACATTTGCTTGTCAGTGAACAATTTTCCTCGCTGTTACCGCCCTGTGCCGTGTATTTGAGAACCAGTCAAGAAGTCTTCTCCGGGTCCCTTCATTTTTTACCTGTGTCTGTGTGTTGAGCCAAAACTGACTGAGTCTGCAAACAACAAACCGGCTCGATGACAATATTAATAATCTATACAATTTTTAATTCTAACACTTGCTAATTTACTGTCGTTCCTCGTTTTTCCGTACCTGTTCGATTACCTTGAGCTTGTGCAGTATATCTTTCATGTCGGCTTGCGTATCGGTTTTGTGGCCATGCTGTTGAACCAACCCTTCTACCAGACTCACTAATTGCCGCATTTCGTCCCGGGTATCGTCCTGTGATTTGTTGAGCACGGCTCTCAGTTCGTCTCGGTTTTCTCTCAGAGTCGTCTGAATGAGGCGCAGTAGAATGTCGAACCGGTCTGGGTCCTCGAGCATTCCGGTAGTCTCATGCCCAGAGGGAGGTGGATTGTGTACCTCAACCGCTAACAGACATAACAAGAATTGTTTGGAATGATCTGCCTTAACCTTGCCCTGTCTGCCTGTCTGCCTGTCTGTCTGCCTGCCTGTCTGTCTGCCTGTCTGCCTGCCTGTCTGCCTGTCTGTCTGTCTGTCTGTCTGTCTGCCTGCCACATGCCTACCCAATGAATGGCGACTTACATACGCTCCTTTTGGGCAAGACATCCTTTGTCCGGTATTGTGTGACCGCTTCTTCCTTCACGGATGAGCCAGAAGTCTGACTGGCTTGATCTTTTTTGGCTGATTGGGGCATCCTATGGCCGTCAAAGCGGCAAGGGTTGCTGTGGCTGTCAGTGTTGAAATTATTCAGAGTCTTCGTATCGCCCGAAGTGTCTTCCATCTGTTTCATCACAATAACTCATTAATATATGGCCTGCAGCAAGAGATGTCTGACGAAGTACACTACGTACCCCAGAATCGGATGTCCCTAGATTTAGATCGCTGTCAACCCGCTTAATTAGTTTATCCAACTTTTCTTGCTTGGCCAGCAACGTGTTCAGGAGGACGTCTTGAATGTCCTGGAAGCGCTGGAAAGAGATCTGTTGGCGGTACACCTGCTGCTCCAAAGCCTGATTGCGCTTTTTCGCAGCGTCTAACAGAGCTTTCGGTATTTTATTGGATGGCGTAAAGAAGTCGAGAAGCTAAAACATTAAGAAAGACGTGACATTCACGGCGTCTTGGCGTGTTTAACACAAACACGGAATATCATACCGTGGTTTCGATGTCGTTAGACTTCTTCTTCTGTTGAGGTTGAATCCGCTCGCTTTGAAAGGAACGTGTCGATTTCTCGATATCAGAGGATTTTTCGTCCATTAACACCATTGAGTAAATGGACACATCTAATGGAGTTCAACAAAACGACCAAGTCAGACAGGAAGCCATTGGTACAGCTGAGAAACAGGCTGACAGACAGACAAACAGACAGACAAACAGACAGACAGACAGACAGACAGACAGACGAAGCCACATGCTGAGGCAATACAAACATACCGCTGGTTCTTCGTCGATCGCGACTGAACTGCTCGGAGTTGTTTTTTAGATTCGTCAGTGTACGGCGAATATCATCGATGAGATCCTAGAGGGGCAAGAGTCATATTCTCAGAAACAGAAAGGAAATGTGATCAACGATTCCATGCTCACTTGTACTTCTTTATCATTCTTCCCATGCGTTCCGTATTTCAAAACCGATGCGTGCGAGTCGCTAAATGAACTGGAGTGGACGTTGTCGACTTGAAATTCGCCTGGAGTGAACGATGGGGAGAGTGATTCAACAGTGGCGAACTCCAGCCGTTCACTTTCCGATTCAGCGGCCAACGATTCCGTGTCCTGAGGACCCCGAACTGGACTGCCATGACGGGATGGTGTTCGAGATTCATCCGGTTCATCCAATTCCAGCAATGCTGGGGTCGATCGACCGGAAATTCTGCTGGCTGGTTCCAGCTGAGGTAACGGCGAAGGGTTTTGTCGCTTTGTTGCCTAAATAAACAAATAATAAGGGGATTATATTTCTAGAGTAAGAGGTTAATGCCTGCCGGTGGTCAGTTGTGAACGGCTATTGTGTTATCTTTAACTGTCTTTCTTGTTCATCTGACTACCTAGCTCCTGTCTGTTTCCTATCTGTCTGTCTGTCTTATGGTCTGTCTGTATGTCTGCGTGTCTGTCTGTTTCCTATCTGTCTGTCTGTCTTATGGTCTGTCTGTCTTATGGTCTGTCTGTATG
>LRSR01014672.1:0-10903 GCA_001579985.1 Hypsibius dujardini | reverse complement strand
CACTGTCATCTTTCCCATCCATTAGTCTTAATAGACCAACGATTCCAGAGATACTACTATTAGAATGAGGTATAATACGGGTAAATCCACTTTGAACAATATTAGGTAATGTAACATAAATTAATTCTTTACGCCCAGACTTACTCCAAAAAGTTTTGCCAATATAAATACCTTCCCCATAAATTCCTTTCTCAAATCCTATATGCAGCAAAGGACTATTTTCGGCCAATTCTATACTATTATTTGGATTCACAGTTAATTGTAGAAATCTTTTATCGTTAGAGTAAAGAGCAAAAACACCAGAATTATTCAAAGTTTTATTTATCTCTGTTAGCAGTGATTCTACAGTTCTGTAGTTATCAAGTTTGATTTGTTTATTAATTTTATTAACAATTAAAATATTTTCTGAAGAAAGTAAGGTGTTATGATTACATCTCATGTAACCGTTATTAATGTCACACACATATTTTTTCTCTTTATTATAATTCCAACATACTTGAGGGTGTAATAGTAATCCTTCCCCTTTATTCGAAACAGATGAAAATCCAAACTTGAAATTATCTCCCACATAGCTCACCATTTTTATTTTATTTCACTTATATTGTAGATAAAATAAATTTAATTAATTTCAAAAATGAGCCATTCATTTGTTGTAAGTGACAGTGTCGGAAATAAGCATAATGTTAAGGCTAAAAGTTATTTAGAAGCTGCACAAATTGATTCAAATGATATTTTAAAAGAAGGGGAACAGACAACTGTTTTAGTTCAAGGTAAAAAGCTTGAAAAGAATTCAAAATAATTAAAAAAGATGGAAAAGTGAAAGTTTCTCAACTTGGTGAAGGTTGGAAACAAGAAATTAAATCACAAAGTGGAAATGGGTGGAACCAAGTAATTCAGTCGCAAACTGGTTCGTCAGTACTGAGAACTCCAAAAATAAAACAAACAAAAGTAAAAAATATCCAATACACAGGAAAAAATAGGGAAGTTAAAGGGAAGACACACAAAGAAGCAGTACATTATATGCTTGGTAAAGGATTTATTCCTGAAGATTTACGGTTGCCTGAAAATCCTTTGGTACCAATAAAAATAGGCAAAATTAATCATCAGTATTACCTAATTCCAGATAGTCAAAGAGGAGGATTTCTGCCATTTTTAGCTGCATTGATTCCAGCTGGAATTGCTGCTATAAAGGCAGCTGCGCTAGGAGGTGCTACAGCATTAGGAGGATACGCTGTTAATAAAATCGTTGAGAAATAAATAAGATTATACAGCTATAGTATATAGTCATTCAAATGGAGTCTCCATTCAATAAACTGTGGCCAGAGATTTGTGAGTTCAACGAATTAATTGAAAATTTTAGGCTTTTCATCAGAGATTTAAAAGAGATAAAAGAAAAAGATAAGAACACACTTGATGCCAGACTAAAAAGATGCAGACTCTCAATTGAAAAGTTACATTTAAGCCCCATCACTCGATATGACTATTTGCACGAAACAGGTAGTATAATTGAGAATTTATTCACCGTTGTCAAAAAATCAAAAAGATTAAAAAATATTGATTTAATTTTACTTAGTATATTGAGAAATTATTGCAAAGTTCTGAACGAAAAAATTTATGTAATTTCTGTTGAACCAGTTCTGTATCCAAAATTGCCATAATGTCTTGCTCACAGTATTTATCTAGTGAGTTAGAAACATCAATTGAAGACTTTGTTTTGGAAAATAAAAATGACAACCTAGGAATTAAAATATCAAAAAATAATGTTTTAAAAAACATACAGTGTTTGGAACCTATCAAAATGGAACAGTCTGATGAATTACTAACTTTGTCGATAAAAGATCAAAGAATTCAGTCCGACAATAAAATAATAGAAATTAGTGAAAACAATATTTTGTCATTTAATTCAAATGAATGCATCATTCCAGGAGGAGGAATAGGGGTATCCCAAAACAGGATAGGTTTATCACTCCCTAATAATCCATTGTATTTACATAATGGAAAATTAGCACTAAAGATTGATGAAACGTCTGCACTTAATACAAACGTTAACGGGTTATGTATTTCTATTGAACCTAACTCAGCATTGCAACAAGGCAATAGTGGCCTAAAAATAAATTGTGAACTGCCGTTACAAATAAAAAACAATAGGTTATGTTTGGCTACAAAACCGCTGATTAACAGATTTTTACTGAACATAGATAATCAAAGAGGTTCATTAGTTTACAGTGAAGGAAAAAATTGTGGACAAATTTTTAGTAAAGACCAGTTTCTTTTGCATAAGAAAGACCTGGCATCAACAACAATGTCTGGAATAAAATCAACAAAAAATAGAGTTGTGAAAATAACTTTATTCTTATTGTTAGAAAATGTGACTGAAATAAATTTGTTAAGTCAGTTTCCGTTTCCTAATGGAATTGGCTCTTCAACTATATGGACAAAACAAATATCAAACGAAAAAAATTTAATTCATGTTTTACTTCATCATTTTAAAATCAATGAAGTTATTACAGTAACATGTAATGAAAGTAATCGAAATATATTTAGTTGTAATTTATTAATAGAAGAACTATTTGACTTTTAATAGTAATGTCAAATAACTAAATTATTTTTTTGAACATTACATGAAGATACAGGAGAAGTAACTCCAAGTTTAGCGTAATTAATCAATTCTTTGCAGCAGAGATTAGGATTAAAATCAATCAATACTGTAACCAGATCTGGAAATATATTTCTTAATTCAGAAAATGGTGGTAAACATTCTTGCTCTGCAAATCTGAAATCTATTATGTTAAAATTAATTCCAGTATAGTATGCCTCTATAAAACTATCCACCTTTGGGATCGTAAGCTTAGTTCCATTTAATCCTCTACAGTCTATGTAATGATAATGCCTTGAACATTTGCATTGTGAAAGAGGACAGCCTTCAGTATACAGTAAATC
Source organism: Hypsibius dujardini (assembly GCA_001579985.1). Lineage (NCBI taxonomy): Eukaryota > Metazoa > Tardigrada > Eutardigrada > Parachela > Hypsibiidae > Hypsibius > Hypsibius dujardini. Next base: position 7,963 of record LRSR01014672.1, on the reverse strand, counting down.
AATAAATTCACTGTGAACTGTAACTATCACCAGAAACAAAATTAACATTGAGCTTGGCAAAAACATTTTTTATCTATATATAAAAAAAAAATGTATTAACTTTTTTCAGTATATTTATATACAGGCGTAAGAATTCTTAGGAATTCTTGAGAATTCTTGGGAATTCTTGTGACATGGCTTCCTCAAAGTGCTTTACATATCCAAGTATGGCTGGATACAAGGAAACACCATTATTTAGAAATATAAAAAATGTAACGAATTTTATCACTCATCCCTCAAGCACGATTGTGTGTGGTAAGACAGGATCAGGTAAAACAGAAATAGTGATGAATTTAATAAAATATGGATTGGAATACAGAATTTGGGATCAAATTATTATAATAAGCCCAGATGCTCAATCGGAATACGAAACATTTTTTAATAAACTAGAAGAAAAAATCGATATTAGTGATTTACCAATAATTATTCTGTCTACTCTTCCTAAAACTCTCGAAGAGCTTATGGATAAACTTAAAGATATAAATGAGGATAATAGAAACAAAATTGTTTTAAACACAGAAATTCAGACGCTTGCTATTGTTGATGACTTCCATGCAGAGGCAACTAGTAATAAATTCATTAAACAAATTTTCACTAAAAGTAGACATTATGGAATCAGTTTAGTTTTCTGTACACAGAATTTTAATGAGTTGCATGTGACAGTCAAAGTAAATTCACATTACTATTTCTTTACAAAAAATGTACACGGAGATATTTTACAAAATATTGAGAAAAAATGTGGTATTGAGAACTTGAAAGAATTATATGAAAAATACATGAAAGAGACTAAAATTAAATATCCCTGGATATTACTCAACACTTTTAAAAGTTATTGTTCAGATAAAAGCGGTAAAATTTTCTACCTTAGTCATGAAGATGAAAAAGATGCAACAGATTTAGAACCTATCAGAAAAAATGAAAGGAATTTTGATTCAATCAATTTCTTCGAGTTCAAAAATAAGTTTGATCTTCATCAAAAAAATAATTTAAGACGAGCAATTTTAGATAAGTTCACTAGTATTGATGCAGATACTTTAGACAAAATGATGCTCAGTAGAAGAAGCAAAATACATGATGAAAATATTAAAAAACTAATTCCTAAACAATATTGGATGTTTTGGAGTTTGAAATAAATTATTTGAATCCTCCTTTTTTTTCAACGTAATTGGGGTAACTTTCTACTAGAATAATTTTTTGAAGCTCATACTCTTTATATAGTTTTTGAACTTTAGCATCAGTTTCAACATTTTTTAATTTAAACTTATGACCTGTTCTCGCAATGATTTCATACACTTCACTAGAATATCGCAGCCTGTCGCCCTTATCAAATGTTTTTTTATCTAGCGATATTCTAACTTTATCTCCTATAATAAGTTTCGGTTGCAAAAATATTCTTTCCTGAAGATTGTCAGCTGATTTATTGAACACATCTATCGGTTTATTTTTTATTGTGCTGTGTACGGTATTATTGTAATTATCTTGAATATCTGGCAATATTTTGTACCATGCTCGAAGTCCAGTTGCAGTTCTCCATTTTTGCAGCATTTGCGTAATCGTCCTATTTACTCGCTCAACTATAGCATTTTTATTTATCTCGTTTGGGTCGGAAAAATATAGTTCTATATTGTTTGCCTTACAATAATCTCTAAACTGATGAGTATTAAATTCATTGTCACAGTTAACATTTTGTGGAATACCCATGTGTGAAAACATTTTTTTTATATTTGTCATGATTGTAGGAAATCGTCTGTTTGTCATAGGGGTTAGCTGCAAATATCTAGAGTAAACATCGATACATACTAGTATATATTTGTATTTGTTCATGATAAATCTGTCGTAAATTATTATGTCAATTTGATAGTTCTCTCTTGGTGCATAGGCATTTACAGTATTGTAGGTTTTTGGTTTTCTGGACTCTTTATTTATTTGATTCGTAAATTGATTTTTAAGAAATTTATTTATAAATATAGTAGAAAGTTTTTCATCAAGTTTGGAATTTAATTTTGATGAAGACTGATAACCTATTTTTGGATCGTAGTATAGGTTTTGAAGATTCATTTTGACTTTAGCAAAAATATTATAAAAATGAACGTAACATATGAGATGTGTAAAGAAATATGTAACCAACAAGCAATTAATCAATGGAGTAATGCAAGTCTGGGGATTGCAGAAATACTTTTTACAAGTTTTAATATATTAATGAGTTATATTGTATACAAAAAAATTGATAGAAATAAAGACATGTTCCACAGAGAAAGTTTGTTCAGAGGTAACAGTAATGATAAAATTTAAGTTATTAATCAATCCCAAGCTCAATTATAATATTTTTTTAATATTAACCTTGTCTTATAATGACCATAAGCATAGGTTGTTAATCCATCTTCTCTGAGCCATGATTTGTCATCATAATTTACCAAAGCTAATTTATCTACATGATTAGTAAATAATTGATGATTTTCGCTTTTGAAAGTATTGAACTCTATTTCTTTTGTCTTGTTATCGAATAAACAGTCTTTAAAATCTTTTTCTAATAAACTACCTTTTGGACACCCTTTTGTTGCCTGTTTGCTCTTTTTATAGTTTGGATCTTCAGTGTCATGTAAGTTGGCGTGATACATTTTTGAGCGAATTGAAATTACTTCAGATATTTCCTTTAAAGATTCTCCATCTTGTGCTTCATCTTTAAAATATCCGGTTAGACCTTTGTTTTTTATGTTATACAATTTATGGTTCTTTGGATATACAGACAAATCAAAATGAGAAGCAAATTCTTTGTCATTATGCAAGTCTTCATAAAAATCTTTCGTCTGAACTAAATACATTAAGGAATCTGTATCTCCATTAAAAAAGATTGCCTTTTCATAACCATATTTTTTCAACATGACATCATAATGAAATTTATACATGTGAACTTTACTTAAATCTAAAATCTTACTACCGATATAAATAGGTTTACAGAGTTCGACTCTATGTTTTCTAAATTTACAGAATAGCAGGTTTTCGTGAATTTGGATGTCATCTTCAAACCAAATATTTGGAGTTATCTTTTCTGTGTATTGTTTATAGCTAGTACACACTCTGACTGTTTGATACAATCTTACATTTTCCATTGTTTTTCCAAACACAGAGTTATTCATCAGTTTGAAGAAATCTTTTTCAAACGGTGTAGCTGTTGACTTATTTCTTTGATTTATATTGAAATTGATATATGGTGCCATAAAGGCTTCCTGTCTATATTTAATAACTTTATGCACTTTTTTAAGTATCATTCCTTTGCTTAAATAATATTGGAGGTTTTCTTGATGAAGAACATACTCTCTTTTGTTTGAAAGATCAGAAATTAATTTTATAGAAGGTTTTTGATGTATAGGTTTCAATTCTTTTGCTTTTGGGCTTAACATATCATCAGTGATGAGTTTTTGTTCTGGCGCTAGAGGTACATCATTGCACATATCGTGAATTTCTTCTGGAACATCCAAGTCCACCACAAATAAATGAGAGCGTGTGAGGTTATTTTTTAACTTCATTATGTATTCTGTCGTAAATTTATCCAAGTTAGTATCCCACTTGAATCCTCTAGTCGGTAGAAGCATTTTCATAATGTGACTGTATAATGCACATGCATCAAAATACCTGATAAAAGTTGAACGGTTACTTTCATCATAATCGGCTAAATATTTATTGTTAGCCTTTACATATCTAGTGCGCACATTAACATTTCCACCTCGTATAGATTTTTCAAATAATAGGTACATATCTGGATCAGTTATTAGTTCTAACTCTACTTTAGTCATTTTAAGCATAGCATCAAACGCTAGGGAAGGTGCTGTAGAATAATATACAGGATCTACTTCATAGAATTTTAAACAAATTTCTCTGAATTTTTCAAACACGTCTGCTAGAAAACTTACATCTGAGTATAAGTAGTGATCATGCCAGTCACCCATATTTTTGCACTTTAATTTATCAAAGTTATCTACATATATTTTATAGTCTTCATCAGAACATGCTTTGTTTTTAAGGTGATTGAAGAAGTCATTTTTAGATAGTTTGTTTTTAATTTGAAATTTTTCGAAGCTATCCATAAAATCGTAAGGATAAACACCTTTTTTCTTAATTAATTTGGATAATACTCCGAAGTGTTTATCAGTAAATTTAAAATCTTCGGGTAGTAAATTACTCACTAACTTTTCCAGAGAGGAATTCAAAAACTGCATACTGTCAAGAAATTCAAATGTCATACTTGGAATAAAGTGTTTCGTTTTGTTTCTCTTTGGAAATTTGATTTTTCCCGTTATTTTTACATATTTTTCCATTGTTTTAGCAATGACTGTGACATTCTGTAATTTGTCAATTTGTTTAACAAATAGGTGAGAATCGTAATTCTTTAAATTATGAAACAAAATTTTTATTCTGTATAAATTTTTTCTCAATTTCAAATTACATCCAGCATGTGCAGCTCCTCGGAATTTCCCAGTGAAATGATCATGATCTCTAACTTTGAGTAACCTTTTTCGTTCACTCTCAATCCTTTTCTTTTCTTTTTCCAAATATGTTTGTTGGTTTTCACTTAAGGGGGTGTCGTCTACATCAGGATAAAACTCGTCGTCAAAGTCTTCAGGATAGAAATCCACTTCATCTCCCTCCTCTCCATAATCAGTATAATCTGTATCTTCTTCATCTGGTTCATAGTCAGATTCAGAAGGTTGTGGTTGTTTGTATTCAGTTGCTCCACTAAATTCCTCTTGGCAAATATAACATACTTGAGCGTCATTGTAAGATTTAATGTTATCTTTATTCATTTTTATTGGTTCATTTTTTTCTACAATATCATGACATTCCTTAGCATATATTTCTAATTGTTCGTAGAAGGCATTTATAACCTCTTTTTCATCCCTTTTCCCTCTATATAGAAAAGGTTTATGCTCACCATAGATAGAAACCATTTGCATCGCAAAACTGCAAGCTTCATGTTTTCGTGAAAATTTGGAATCTTGAAGTTTTATTAGTAGACATTCGAAATCTGAATAAATGACAAATGGAGATTTGTATTGATGAAGATGATTTTTAAATTTCATAATATTTTTTTCAGGTTTGGGATAGCTAGTTATTGCAACAGGATGTTCTTTACACAGTGTTTTATGATTAATCAATACATCCTCTGTAGTGAAGGGGTTAAAGCAAAATAAACAGAAATGTTTTGCTTCTTTGTGTTTACTTATTTGATTTGATAATAGTCTACTCACGTTTTTTATCCATACAAAGTGATAATTTTCTGTTTCTTTATTTTTTAACATTAATAGAGGTATTTCTGTGTCATATTGTTCATTTTCATTTCTGTTACAATAAATAGGTGCAAATGTACCTTGGTCAGGTTTAGTGGTTGATTCATTATAAAATAATACCCTAACATTAATTTTATTTAAATTTTCGAACTTGCGAATATCTTTTAGAGTCATTGGAAATTTAATTCCTGTAACATCTAAATCTTTGAAATGTTTTTTATACTGCTGTGAAATTCTTTGAGCGTTTCTTGTTGTGGGATTTTTTGCAGCTACAATAGACCAAACGAAACAATAATCATCATCATTTTCTACATTGATACAAGCGAGTTTTTGACCTATGAAATCTGGAAGCTTCATATACGTACCACCCCGCAGTGGTTTACATTTGCGAAATACAATGTCTAAATGTTCAATATTTTCTATTACCCATCCAGATCCATTTTGAATGAATTTGTCTAAGTAAGAAGTAATTTCATCCATTCGTTCGTGTATAAATTCTGATGTAATTTCATCTCTACACATAATAAATCTTGATTTAGTACATGTAGGTGTGGTTATTACACTGACTTTATTTTTATTACGACCATTGAAGTTATTGCGAGATAATTTAGTTGATAATATGAAACTAATTTTATACGATTTTTTAGTTGACAATTCTTTACTCATTAATCTTTTTATTTGAGATCTCGTCTTATTGAAAAATTCGCTGATAAGATTTTTAGTATAATCTATATTATCTGGTTCAAAATTATATTGAATGTTAATTCTGTACTCTGTTCTAGCATCTTTTATAGCTGATCTTAATAAATTTACATTAACATTGTACGATGAAATATCATCATTTAAATCCCCAATAATTTCGTTTTGTGCTTCTTGATTAGGGAACAAAACACCTAAATCGGAGATGTTTAGAGGATCATTCATCTTCGTGCTGGAAAAGAACAAAAGGAATATATGTGCTGAAAAGCGTATTCAATAGTAAACATATTCCTTTTGTTTGATAATCAGTTTTAAAATTATTTGATCGGTTTGGCTCGAACTTGGTCAAACAGTGGTTCAAACTTGGGATGAAATAGAGGGTCTAATTTAGTTTGTGGATAATGGTTCTAACTTGGAGTTAGAGTGGTTCCTACTTGGTCCGTAAAACAGGTTCTAACTTGGATCACAATGATAAGTAACATATGAATAGCCCTTGGTGAAAAAAAACTTAAAACGTAATATATGGTCACCCACGGTATACTAAACGTACCGCGTCAAGTGGTTTTTCCTACTGTAAATGGTTTAAACTTGGGCCACCTCTTAAATTTGGTTGAACCCGGTCACTTCCTAAAAATCGTTTCAGTAAAAAATTTTCATACAAGTTGCTATGAGCGATTCAGTAGGAGCTTTGAAGTGGGCACACAAACCGAATTAAGTGTCAAATTGATGAAGCAGCACCCTAGCAAGTTTAGATGCTGTACACACACACACTCTCCATTCCAGAAAGAGTCAAGTAGGCGAAAACATCGAACACGGGTCAGCTAATTTAAATTATAGGAATGCTTATTTATTTTAAAAAACCTAAGTTCGTTTTGTAGGGGTTTTTACGGGTTTTTAGGGGTTTTACAACATTTGTAAAAATGTGCTGGAACCCCCAGTTATCCACTACTGACAGGCAGACAGACAGGCAGGCAAGTAGACAGACAGACCATACTGTTTGATATTTTGCAGACCGTTTGCTGCCAGTTATCCGGTTCAGCTGTGGTACTTTGTCAAGTGCACTTACTTCCTCCTGTCGGCTTATCAAATTCGTTCCGGCTACCCGACGAGGATTTTGGGAAATTTCTTGACCTACAACTACAGCTACATGAACTTGTATCTCTTCAAAATGTAAGACACTTCACTCACGCCTTCCTAATTGCGTATTACATTCCTAAATTATAAATTGTATATCACGGTGATAATTGGTAAATTAAATCTTAACATTTTACATAATAAAATTAAGCATTAGAGATTCATATTCTTGAAACATTTTTAGCAATCAGTTTTTTTTTTCATCCCCAGCTTCATCATTATCCCCTTCCTCATGGAACTGCGCAATATTATGGACTGGATATGGACTGACACTTCCATGTCTATGAGCGAGTGGCTGAAACTGGAAGACATCTACGCCAACATGTTTGTGCTCAAGTGCTGGCGCATGGCCGAAAAACGCTATCCCACCCCGCGCGGCACCCGCTACATGACCTTCTGGAAGTACCTCATGGGCGGCAGCCTACTGCTCCTCTTCCTCGTCATAATTTGGTTCCCGTTGATTCTCTTCTCGTTGACCAACGCCGTTGGCGTGCAAAACAAACCGCTCGACTGCACGGTGGAGGTCAACTTAGGCGGTTTCCAGCCTCTGTACCGCGTGTCGGCGCGACAGGACGCTCTGGTCCAGTACACACCGGAAATGTACGACAGCATGCTGATGGAGTTCTCCAAACCGACCGGCAAGATGGGCCTTATCTCCCAGGTACGCCAGCGCTTTGTCTGTCAGCATGTCTGCATATTTGTCCGCCTGTGTCTTTTGTCTGTCTAAATGTCTGCTTGTCTGCCCTTTTGTATATGTGTGTGTGTCTGTCTGTTTTTGTCCCTCAGTCTTTCTCTCTGTCTGCCTG
>LRSR01014671.1:0-21424 GCA_001579985.1 Hypsibius dujardini | reverse complement strand
CTGTCTGTCTGTCTGTCTGTCTGTCTCTCTGTCTATTTGTTTGTCTGCCTGCCTGCCTGCCTGCCTACCGGTATGTCTATAAGTATGTACTGTCTAAAGTGGATGGGTTCCCCACTCTGAATTTGACGGAGCATTAGCCGTGGTCTGGCAAGTGTCGAACACCGACAGACCGCTTCATGAGCAGTGCATATAAGATCTTGGCCTTGCTCTGGTAGTCCTTGTTAACCGTCAGAAAGATGACCTACACATCGAACGACAGGCAGAGCAAACAGTCACACCACGGCGGAAGCATCCTCCCCATATCAACGTGTCCGTAGTTGTACGTACCGGTGTCGCTACGTACTGCACGAGCGCTAGCAGCCAAATGAACAGCATGACCTTCGGGTAGCGGAATGAGACGCCCAACAGCGTCAGCAGACCCTGTGGTAGCTGACTGATCAGATTGAACAGGAAACACACCAGCATCATCAACGAAATTCGCTTCTGTCGTTTGGACATTGTTACAGCGTTCGAATGAGAAGTTTCGCGTGAAACAACCTGAGCAACAACTGCCAAGACCTCGCCCTGCTTCAAGGAGCTCTCCACCCTGCCGGAACGGAGAGCTCGCTTCGACATGACAATCTTTCCGATGATGACCACGGCCGCGACGGTGGTTAAGGCAAACGGACCGTAAAAGTTAAAGGAAAGTAGAGAGACCAAAGTGTCGGTCTTAATGACCGCTGCACACGTCCCGATGGATGTCATTTTGTACAGGTCGAAGTGTTCCCAACCGGAAATGGCAACGCCAAAATAGAGAGCGTTGTGCCAGATGAGTCAAGCCGGAATACTGGACCATTCCGCGCATGAGGCTGCGGTGGATCAGATTGTAATAGCAAAGATATCTCGCCACCGATTTGAGGTAAAATGCAGATGAACGAATTAATGATGGCACGAAAATCTATTTTGACAGATATCCGTTCTGTTTGATCGTGTACGTCGGGCGAGACACGACTGGTCAAGAGTCAACCCTGCTAGGTACCCGTGTCGTGGGAAGTTAAAAAACAGCCACGCAGCCACGTGCAACGCCTGTGGAAGCAGTGAGGCGGTGGTGGCCGCCATTTTCTAACGCAGTCAATATGATGACCGTGCATCGGGAAATCGGTGGGGAAATGTTCCAGTTCCAGTTTTTTGCAAACGCTTTGGGTTGAATCACTACATGGGTTGAATCAGTCGGGTGGCGGAGGGCGCCACGAGTGTAAATTGTAAACAACACTCATTCAGCTTCACACACACCGCCTGCGGCGCCCTCCGCCACCCGACTGATTCAACCCATGTAGTGATTCAACCCAAAGCGTTTGCCTGGTATGGCATCAAATGTCAAATGTCGAATTCAAATCAAACCAAATCAAGTTTGGTTTTTCGTTCCATGGGAAAAAGGAGTGATAAGAAATCAAATGATCAAATGACTTTCAGAATCAAATCAAATCAAAATGTGCCTTTTCGTCATTCGTCCCTAGTAAAAACGCCACTCAGACCATTTCAAATTAATTCTTTCCGGATAAGTATGAGATTACTTTCACAACTCGACTTCAGCAAATTTGAATTACTTCCTGATCTGAAAAATGAAAGATAAGTGGTCGCGATATTCTGTTTTGTTGTTGTTGTTTTAAAGACTCTGTCGGCACTTTGCTGGCGCACCCTCTGCACGTACGTAGGATACGCACGAGTCGAGTCAGTTGTTAGGTCTACCAACCGTAAGTTAACAAGTTTATTAGACTGATAGTAAAGACTGTTAGAGAAATAAACTGAAAGAAAGGAAAGAGGAAGTAGAACTGACTGTAGAAATAATAAAACACATTATTATATAGTAAAGTTTTAACTATAGAAATGAAGGTAAATGGCACATACATCAGAATAGGGTTAATAGAGTGGACAGAGTTACATACTAAGTATGATACTCGTGAGTTAAAGAACTATCATGATTGGATATGAGGACTTGTTGGGCGTGTCCAACACAGTGACTCATATTCACACTTGTACAGGGCGCCTTATCTGATTTCCGAATCTCATAAACCCAAGACGTGCTCCACTCAATTTCACATGTGTGATATATTTCTTGTCTCATTTGGTCATTTGGATAGGAATTGGAAGCCGGTAGTTGTTTTCCCGATTCGGGAATAAAATGATGCTCCATAGTGTGAGATGTTGCGTGGTTGGGAGAATATCGAATGAGGGATCGTCCGGGGCATCTGCCGGCCAGGAACTGTAGGAACAGGTCGTTTCCCCATTGGGTTCATCCACCTCACATTGTGGTAGAGGACTTTCGAGACAGACCGATGGTGCGAAAGCCGGTAAGACGACGACCATCTCACTGGACGTCTCTTTTGCATTACACGTGCCTACACAACAAGAATTAGTTTTTAATTTACTACTCCAATTAAAATCGAGAAAACACAAAACCAGATTTTAATTTCTCTTTTAATGTAGTTGTATTAAAAGAACATTCAACTCTACGCAATAGTGAGTAGAGTTTGCGCTATTTTTTCAAGGTTCACTATAGAGTGAAAACGTTGGAGGTCATCTTACACAAGCTAGGAGAAGACTCTTTGCTAGGAGAAGATCTAATTCTATTTGATGCTTAAATGGTAAATTTGAGCCGAAAAAGCATGCAATGTTTACGATATGATATGCACCGGTTCATTGTGAACCTTCTTCACTGCTGAATCTAAACCCTTCCCAAAGGGTATACAAATTTCGCCGGGTATCAGTCCAGTCCTTCCTTATCGGTGTGCACATTGTTGGAACGCATGTTAGACAGTGCTAACCCAAGATATTTTGTCAGAAATTATCAAATGCCATAAGTGCAATCGGGGACCCATATTTATTCTGTCTGTCTGTCTGTCTGTCTGTCTGTCTGTCCCGTCTGTCTGTCTGTCTGTCTGTCTGTCTGTCTGTCTATCTGTCTGCCTACCTGCCTGCCTACCCGTATGTCTGTCTATAAGTATGTCCAGCAAACTGCATCAGAATATTCCGCACCAAGCGGGTTTGCATCTCAAACTGCACTGTTTAAAGCGGATGGATTCCCCACTCTAAATTTGACGGAGCGTGAGCCCTGGTCCGGCACGTGTCGAACACCGACAGACCGCTTCATGAGCAGTACGTATAGGGTCTTGGCCTTGCTCTGGTAGTCCTTGTTAACCGTCAGAAAGATGACCTACACATCCAACGACAGGCAGAGCAAAAAAGTTACACCAAGACAGAAGCATCCTCCACAATGAACTTGCGTCAATCAATCAATTAACGTTCCCCTTAGTTGTACGTACCGGTATCGCTGCGTACTGCACAAGCGCTAGCAGCCAAATGTACAGCGTGACCTTAGGGTAGCGGAATGAGACGCCCAACAGCGTCAGCAGACACTGCGGCAGCTGACTGATCAGATTGAACAGGAAACAAACCAGCATCATCAGCGAAATTCGCTTCTGTCGTTTGGACATCGTTACAGCGTTCGGATGAGAAGTTTCGGGTGAAACAACGGCCTCGCCCGGCTTCAAAGAACTCTCCACCCTGCCCGAACGAAGAGCTCGCTTGGAGATTACCATCTTCCCGATGATGACTACGGCCGCGACAGTGATCAAAGCAAACGGACCGTAAAAGTTGAAGGAAAGTAGAGAGACCAAAGTGTCGGTCTTAATGACCGCTGCACACGTCCCGATGGATGTCATTTTATACAGGTCGAAGTGTTCCCAACCGGAAATGGCCACGCCAAAGTAGAGAGCGTTGAGCCAGACAAGAGTCAGCCCGAAGTACTGTACCACTCCGCCGCGTAAGAGGCTGCGATGGTGGAAGGGTAACAAGACGGCGGTGAGACGGTTCAGTGCTAGCAAGGCTTCGCTCCAGTTGACCAGGGCGTTAAAGGTCACGTGAAAGGGATGCCGGTAACGACAGGCCTGACAGTCTACGGGAATGCCTGACAATATGAAAGAGAAAAAATTGAATCTATGTTAGTTTTTTCAGCTACCCCTAGTACTCCATGGGATTTACTTTGCTCTCTTTTCGACTGGGGAACAAATTCGCAACTTCTTTATCATTGGCGGGGCCAAATTTTTTGACCGTTTAAGAGCATCTTTCGTAGATAAAAAATGTCGTGAATTTTGTTCCGAGAAAGATCTCGAAAATGTTTTTAGATCCTCAAAAAGACATGTTTGGGTAGACCCACCAGTTATGGCGGCGTTCGAGGCCCTGTCGACGTAGTGGAGCACGGTGGGAAAGATGGCCGCACACAGGACGAGATGGCAAATGAGAAGGTGTGCGACTAATCGACCTGCGCCTTTTCGCAGTATTGGAGTTTTCAGCAGGATGATGAGGACAAGGAGATTGCTGAACACACCGATTGCGCAGACAATTCCAGTGAGGAATTTCCACGCCATCACGGCGGGATCGGGATTAGAGACCTTCGGCGTGGACGCGTTGTAAGGTGTGATGCAGTAGCGATCAGTTAAGACCGTGTTATTACCCGTAAGTGACAAGTTAAAGTGCTCCACGATAGACATTTCAATTTCTGGTCAAAATGTATTTTTAAGGAATTTAAAAAAAATTGCCAAACTGTTTTTTGTAATGCTTGCTGGAGAAAAATCTAAATTTAGGGAAAGGGTGTACCATATTTTTATGTTGCAGAGGTAATAACGGTGCAATTGCAGACATGACAATGCCAGATATTCCAGACATGAAGCTGAGGGGGCAGGGGGATGTATCATATCAGCAATATAAAGAGTACAAGTCATCACCACACCTCCCCGTAAATTGTCACCTGACCTTTCCTCCGGCCGGAAAGGATGCTGCACGTTGAATAACGAAAGTCACCCATTATTCGTACAGTGAAAGTCACCCGAATACGAAGAGCGGCAATTACCAGTCGGCTCATTGTTAAATTTGAAGTCATACTTTTCTTTTATAAGTTTCACTGGCAACTTTGAAAGTGTAAGAAATTTGGCCATTTCTTAATCTGTCGTTGGCGATTTGCGGTGCTTCTTGCCATTCCTGAAAAGATGTATTACCGTTGATGTACATTTTCATGGTGGCTGATTTGTTTAATTTTGCTGACGTCAATTGTTTCTATTTGGGGTGTTTGTTCGGATTTGATTTGGGCATATTTTTGCTCGGTCGGCTCGATCCGGACCGCGTTATCGATCCGTTAAGCTGAGATCTCAAGTTTGAGACGCTTCCGTAGAAACTGACGCTGTAACGTACGCTAAATAAGAGGACTTTATCTGCGCAGGGAGATGTGTGAGGCAGCAGGCTAGATGTGTGTGGGTGATAATTTGTTTTCCAAAACGGAAAGGAATACCACAGGCCTTGGGCATGTCCGCCAGCGCAGGTCCCCCGCAGAATCGTGGGCGGATTCCCGAACCTTCCGGAAGAAACTGCTAAGGATGTGTCTGGAAATAGCACAATCAAAGTGATTAAATCTGACCGAGAAAACTGCACATTTTGGGATCGAGGGTCACCTTCGCGCTTTTACAGTGGACCGTGGGTTCCATCGGTATCTCCATACAAGGCCATAATTTTGGGTGGCAGAGTTTGAGCCATCAGGGTGGTCTGAATTTGAGCCACTCTTAGCTGGAGCTCGCCATTGCTTCTCCCGAATCTTTGATTTAATGTTCGGCCCAGCGGAAAAATTAGGCATGACTGCCGTCCTAAAAATTCAATCAATCAATCACAAGGAAAAAAGCCAAAATATGCAAGTTCAATCAATCGATCAATTCAGCAAAAGGCGCATGATCAGTTGTGGTCAAGAGCGCGTGCGCGCGGTGACTTAATGCGGCTCAAACTCGGACCACCCTTAAAGTCAGCCACCCAAAATTGTGGCCATGTATCTACCAACGGAAATGTGTGACTTTCAGGGTCACTTACCGATAATGGGGGTCGCCAAATCCCTTGCCGAAAAAGAGGAACCGCGTAAGTCCCACTGTAAGTGTCGAAACTGAGTGTCCAGGATGAGGAATAGGTCAAATTCCTTGTACTGTGCGCTCCCGATCTCAAGGGTCGACTATGCCCCCACCCCCGCTGATTCCTCCAGGCACACCTGATGGCCCCAGGTGTGCTTACAAAACCACCTAGAGTGAAAGTCCTGAGATTCGAACGACGTCACAAATTCGTTTCTAATTTATTGTCTCAAACTTCAAACTAGCAACGGCCGGCTCCGAGCGAACGGTTCGATAGAAATAAACTCACGTGACCGTTCGAACCAAAGGATTTTGATTGTACCAGCCTTTTCGTTCAGGAATATTTTCAAGTCCATGCACTACGACGTTCCTGCACAACGATGAAAAAAGACTCCAGCCCTTCCCAGAGCGTGCAGGAGATCAATCAACCGAAAAGTCAGGCTCTTACGTTAGCCACCGGCGGAGGGTGGCCTCTCCGATTTTCTTCGTTCTGGCAAATTCTTGTTGAAGTTTCGCAACGACGCAATGACAAAAATTGTCGTTTCATCCACACAATCTGCCATATGTAGCCGTGGCAAGTCGTGTGAGACATCGACATGGCAAGGCCTTGCTTTATGCTTTATGTCTTTCATTAACATAAGAAAAATTGTGTTTCTGAAACGCCGATAAGATAAAAAATAAAGATGTTCTATAAAGAAGTGAATGAGTCAACCAATCAACGGTTAAAGTTCACGAAAAAGCGGATATGTATTCCAGGAACTGTGAATTTTTCTTCTGCAAAATGTACGGCTCAGTTGCAAATGAAATATTTTCTCAAAATCTACATATTTAATCAAATATTTTTGAAAAACAAAATTAAGGGTAATCGGAGTGTATAATTCCATTCCGGCCCCTCGTGAGATTGAAGTGGAAATGGTTGGGGGAATATTACTGGTACGTTTGAAAATCTTTTGCAAAACTACCAATGAGGACCGATTTTTTGAAATATTCTGTTCCTCTGAAATATTCTGTTCCTTTGGTGAGTAATCCATATTTCAGTTGTGCAAAGGCGCCACCGCGATCAACACTATCACGGAAATTGTTATCGCGGTGATGAAGATCGCATCCACAATTAACAGGATTTTTTGGGCGAAATCGATCTGGAAATATAACGAAAACTTCACACGTAAATGAAGTGTCCATAAAATGTTGTTCAACACTCCGTGCGCTTACAGGAAATTCGTTCGGTCTGAGTGATGAAACTCGTGCTGGAAAGTATCAAAGCCAAAGTTACCGAATATCGTTACTGACAAATAAAATGCCAAAAAAAGATCACCAGAGCCTAACTGACGAAATAAATTTTGAAGATCATTGTAATTCCCTAATATTGCACGAGACTCATTTGGTTCTCTATTCCTGCCGGAGAACTTGAATTTTGAGAGCGATAATGCCAAAATTTTGAGCACTTAATTTTTCCGCAAGGCCAAGAGGTGAATACATTTTTTTCTAACTCAGACGAGTAAAAAAACAACTATACTCGTGCGAAAATTAACTTGTATCTGATGCATGGTCCGATACAAAAACGGATATCCGATGCATGGTCCGATACAAAAACGGATATCCGATAATTATGATCCGATACAACTTAATTGAGGCATTTTCGCACGAGATACAGCTATACTCGACGATTACAGTATAGCTCTGTTAGAAAAGCAGAAAGCGACGTCATTTTGCATTTCATCTCTGAAAATCATCCTAAGCTAGAATCTGCATACTAACCGTTAAATATGTGTCGATTTCGGTTGACCTCAAGCCCGATTTGCAGCAGGATGTTAACGAGGAAACACGTGAGGATGAGGTATGCAGCCGCTTCGTGGACCCCAAGGACGGGCAGTCGGGACCCGAGGAACATCGTCACGACTGATGATGACAGAACAATATGCTTCTTTTTTAGATTTAAAAATTGACAACTTTTTTTGCGCAAAATCGTGAATCTCCATGTCTGAATGGTGAAGCTCCTTGCTTTTTTAGATTTGAAATTGATAACTTTTTTTGCGCAAAATGGAACAGCTGTGCTGAAATTACTTTTTGAGAGTCGTTGTTTGGGTTCTGGTGAGCCGTGTGGGACAACCACACATTTGATTTGTTTGGTTGTTGATTAATTTATTGGCATACAGAAAAATGCCTTGCGCTTTCCTTTTGCGAAGTGTGACGTCATACGCGATAGAATGCTCATAACAGAAGAAATCAATCATATTGACAACGAAATCGTGAGGAAACTGCAATATAATGCAGAGGATACCGCAAGGAAATAAAAACAACAACAAAATACTTAAGATGTGCAGTAATGTGACCCAAATCAATCAAAGCTTGATTGACACGTTTTACCCGTACGGCCCACCAGAACCCAAACAACGACCCCCCAAAGTGACCTCAACACAGCTGTAAATCTTCATGTCTGAATGCTGAGCCTCCATGTCTGAATGGTGAGCCTCCATGTCTGAATGGTGAGTTTTCCATGTCTGAATGGTGAATCTTCATGTCTGAATGGTGAATCTTTATGTCTGAATGCTGAGCCTCCATGTCTGAATGCTGGATCTTTATGTCTGAATGCTGAATCTTCATGTCTGAATGGTGAATCTTTATGTCTGAATGCTGGATCTTTATGTCTGAATGGTGAATATCCATGTCTGAATGGTGAGCCTCCATGTCTGAATGCTGAGCCTCCATGTCTGGATGCTGAATCTTTATGTCTGAATGCTGAATCTTCATGTCTGAATGGTGAATCTCCATGTCTGAATGGAAGGACGTAATTCGGTCTGTAATGACATTTTACCGGAAAGAAGGTACGTGAGCCGGCCGAGTGTCCAGTGGAAATAATTGAAAATGAATCGTCTCGCATCGCCATTATGAGGCCGGAAGAAAACCGCAATGAATGGTTGGATCATTGCAAGGCTGAAGGTGATGACGCCCAGATATGCGTGGGAGATGTCTCGCCAACCGCCCACGTCGACTATGATGATGATGATGCTGGACAGGGTGAGGACTACGGCCAGGCTCATTAATGTTCTATGGGCCTGTATAAAACAAACTAATACTTTGAATTAGGTTTCGAAGTGTTCAAATTGCAACTTTTATCGGCCTTTTTAAACAAAATAATTTTCTATCGAAGTAGCTTTCCAGATGGCTGAAAATAAAGCTAATTTGTGCTTCTAACGATCACAATCAGCCGATTCTAAAATTTGTCGAAGACTCAGTCAGACTCAATAACGCCGAAACAACTCAGTCAAGTCTGGCCAAATTTTGATCGAGTGTCCTGCCCACTAGCATGAAGCTTAAACATCCGAACAAACGTGTTCGTAGGTGAACAGCTTTGAACTGCTGCGATGTGAAAAAAATTGGACCAAAATAACCAAAATCGAATTTTTGGCAATTTTATTAAAGTGAAGTAGTGAATGGCCCTGTATATACAGTAAGCGACAGAATTTAATCTAACCGAGGGTCCGGAAATGGGCAAAAGGGGCGGGGCAGGTAAAATAATTGAGGAGGGGTGAAAACTTACGAAAAACCAAACAGGTCCGTTCAGTAGAATTTTGTTCGAGTAAATATTCTTTGTTTGCCGTGCGGTAAGGATACCGATCGTGACCAAAAAGTTCCAGGCAATAACCATCAGGATTGCTGTCAAAAATGAAACGTGTACACGAGCACAAGAAGAAGAGTTGCGAATCGATAATTGGTTGGCCATACCATGCGCTTTTTTCCGCCCGTTGGATGTAGCAGGTAAGTCACTTGGTCGGTCGGTCGTAGGGTTAACGGTAAAATTCCAATTGCCGCTTGTCGTGACGTAGTCAGCAGTGATTGGTGATGCGGAAAAACCTTCGCTGAATCCGACAGGCGGTGTGGAATTCTCCCATGGTGACGTTGTTGGGGTTCCTGGCGTAGTTGTATTTACATCACCTCCTCAAGTCAGTCGGGAATCATGGATCCAGTTATACAGGCAGACAGACAGACAGACAGACAGACAGACAGACAGACAGACAGACAGACAGACAGACAGACAGACTGACTGACAGACAGACGTAGAGACAGACAGACAGATAGACAGACAGTAACAAACCTTTGCAATCCCAGGAGTTCCCAACGATGTCGAAAGTGAGCAGACCTTGAGTGGCTCTAAAACAAGATCCGTGCAAGGTCCTCAATTCGGACACACTAGCCCAGTTAACGAGGGGCCAAAGACCGGGCATCACGACCTCGCAGCTCAAGCAGTTAATGCAATCAGAGCAGACGTTCTTGTTGAATTTAAAAGTCAATTCCACCGGAGCATTAGCAGCTCCTGTGAAAGTGTTGAGCACGGACACAGGTAGAGTAGTCAAGTGGGTCTCCCGAATCTCCAGCTGCGTGAGACGATTCAAAAACATGCCGCCGAACGAGTCGATGGGTCTGTAGGTTATTCGGGCAAGGTTTTCCCCATGAAATGATATGACCTACATTTGCAGAAAATATTAGGAATAAAGAATTCCATTCTAGAAAGTTCCTAGCAGTGAACAAATAACCGAATAACATCTTTCTGTTGCAGTACGAGGAGTCCGGCTTATCTCTAGTCACCCGTTTTCTGCGCAAGAAGACATAGTTAGTTTGTAATTCCCGTAGACTGTCCATGCATTACTGTAGAGTCCCGACCCATCCGTGGCACTTTTTGGACCACCCAGTAAATCAGACCCGGTGGGCCAAAACAACTGTTACGCTTCAATCGATCAATCAAGCGCTTGTTTCTCCCCTAATTGCTGACCGGAAATTTCGGAGCTGTAAAAATATCAATCAGTCGAGCAATATCAATATAAAACTTTATTACATTTACAAATCTGACTCCATCTCTTCACCATCACCAGATCCTTCACCAAACTCTTCCTCGGCAAAAAAGCTCATTTCTAAAAAGTCTTGATTTTCATCATCACCCACCACTTCATCGCCGATTTCACCGCCGATTTTGATTCTTATCTATTATTTCGGCTTTCACGAAAGAATTCCAAACAGTATCAAAATCAACTGCTTCCCAAGCCGCAGAAACCATGTTGATGAAGTCCTGCCGGCCAGGTTTTTTTATGTATCCTCCTTTCGTTTGAGCGTTGTTGTCAAGGCGTTGTTGTAAAACAAAAATTTAAAGAAAACGCAAAAAAACGAGATGAATCAATCAATCGACTGCAGAAAGGATGAAAACTGCAACTGTGAATTGCTTACGCAATCAATCAATCGACATGTGCGGTCTTGTGGTTCGCACATTTTTGCAATCAACCAAAATGGTCGCTTTTACTATGTGAAGACGTAGGTGCCACGGATGGGTCGGGACTCTACAGTATTGAAGCGGAGCTCAAGAAATATACCGAAAAGCAGATTCAGCCTTTTTTATCTCGCGTACACAGGCACGTGCTTTCAAATTAAATTAGATATCTATTTTGTTATATTTCTAATCACTTTTTAAATTAGAGCAACAAAATTATTCCTTATGCTTCCACAATTTTCTTGTTGGACCACGCCCAAGAAGTCCTCATACCCAATCATCATAGCTATTTGACTCGTTAATACCTTACTTACTTAGTAACTCTATCTACCCTGTTAACCCTATTCTGCTGCCACAGCTAATTACTGGCACGGAATTCTGATGTGTGCTATTTACTATCATTTCTATAGTGACACTTTACTATTTAATGTGTTTTATTAGTTAGAGAGGCAGTTGTACGTTCTCTTTCCTATCTTCCAGTTTACTTCTCTACCTGTCACAACATTCAGTCTAAGAAGTTGGGTAGTTAACAAGTTTATGTTTGGTAGACCTAACAACCTTTTTGTGCTTGGAAGACTTTCAGCTAATTTTTGAACTAACGCCTGGCTCAATCGTTTTTTTACGCCAACCGTTCAAAGTTGAGCAAATAGATTAGGGTCTGTTCGGAGCGATACACAACCTTAACTCTGATCCTTGACCCGTTAACGTCCAATGGCGTACAAATGGCGACAGAGCGACCTTTGATTTTTCATTCGCAGAGCGTTCGATCGATTTCGGCAAACTCGAATGTTTTTGAGATTTCAGCTGTTGTCTCAAAATTAGAGATCATTATTTTCACGTTTGTTGAATGTCCGACAAAAATGGTCAAAGTCGGCGAGTTTTGTATATTTTTGGGTTGTTGAGGTCGCCGACTGCCAACAAAATGCTAAACATGATAAAAATACGAACTCTTTTGTGTTTTTCAGATTGATCATGGCCAGCTTAAAAAAAACGTTTGTTTGGATCGGATGAATGGTCAAAACAAGTCACCAAATTTTGCTGAAAAAACGACTAAAATTGATTCCTATGAAAAACTGATGACTGATTAATTGATTGAATGCTCAAAAAAGGTGCCAATCCCCACTTGACACAATTAATTCCCGTCTCTACAGTGGACAATGGTCAAGCCAAAAAACAAAATTTTTGCCAAATCATCCAAAAAAATTGAAATTTTTTTTTCCTAGTTGAGTGAAATTATTTCAGGGAAAAATACTTTTGGTATTCAAATCAAATTGAATTTGGTAGTGGACGTTAACGGTCAAGTCTGTGTGACGTCACAAGAAGGGGCGGGGCATCGACTTGAGGTTTGGTTTCCGATAACTCTCACCTTAAAAATCAAGTTTAAGAAAAGGCTTTTTGAAATCTTTTAAACTCTCTTCAACAAAAAAAGCCAAAAAGTGGAAGCTCTCCTGACGCTATAAAAACGCCCATTCAGACCATTTCAGTCAGTTCTCTCTGAATAAGTATGAGATTAATTTCAAACTCAATTTCAGCAAATTCAAACTATTTTCCGATCTGACAGCTGAAAAATAACTGGCCGAGAAACTTTAGTTTTGTTGTTGTCGTTGTTTTAAAGAAACTGTCCGCACTTTGCTGGTGCTAAAGATCGACTTTTCCTACGCGGACGCGGAAAAAACTGTTTCACACCTTAAGCGGCGCGGAATCGCGCGGAAGTTAAGGAAGTTTAAGTCCACGCGGAAAGGACGCGGAAAAGCACACTTTTAGAAAGCGACGCGGAAATAAACTGAAGTGGAAAACGTATGTAACGTTTTTTAGTTTCGGAAACAGATCGGTATAAGAGATTCACAATCGAGTGCGGAAAGATCCCCGAAAAGTTTTTCGCCCATCATGAAGTAATTCGAAAAGTTGAAAATTATTGGATTTCGCATACTGTACCGTATTCCCCCGATCTCAAGGGTCACTTTTTTGCCCTACCAGTTAATTTAATCCACCCCGGATCTTGTCTGTTCATCACCGTTTGCTATTGTTTACCTACAATCAATCAATCTATCAATCTAATTTGTGCGTCGAGAAATCCCGCTTGATCAATCAATCAATCGCTGCCAAGTTGCGCTTAAATTTCAACCAAACACGACACAGTGAATCCGATTGAATACGGTATACTATGAAGGAGATCCCTAAACAGAATGAACGCTTTGCCGCTCACAGGTGAACATGCACATCTCTTTCGAGAACCACCATTGATCACTAACTAATCAACTAATCAACTGAACACTGACTGATTCAGGAATACGCGACGCGGAAACATTAGTTGTTTTTCCACGCGGAGCGGTGTGCACCCTCTGTACGTACGTACGTAGGATACGTACGTAGGAGTCGTACGCGTACCTCAAGGGATTCCGCCACCGGATACAGAACTTCCCAAGCGAATTCCGTGAGTTCCGCAGCATGTACAACGCGCAGTTGCTTGAAGGAGCTCGTATTTCTGGCCCCAGGAAGACTGCTGACCGGAGCTCCCATCGCCAAAGGAGAGAAAGAACGGCGTGTGAACTCCTTGATTCGGCAGTTGTCAAACTCGACACTCTCAAGGCCTGAGAAGCCGGCAAAAAAGTCGTCGTCGATCGTTTCAAAATGAATATGTGTGAAAAATAGCGTTCTCATCGTGCTGCGATCGAGGCTGGCGACGAGGTTCTGGAAGAGGAACGGAACGGTCGCTCCGGTTGTCAAATCGCAGCTTGCGGAATATTCTATTTGGAGGTCAGTCAGATTGATTAAATGCGAAAACCGGTAGCTGTTTTCCCGAATCGGGAATTTGATGTTATATAGTATGAGATGTTGCGTGGTTGGGGGAACATCGAATGCGGGATCAGCCGGCCAAGAACCCTCGGAACAGATCGTTATTCCGCTGGGTTCATCCAACCACTTGCATTGTGTTAGAGGACCCCCGAGGCAGATCGGCGGTGCGAGAGTCGGTAAAGAGTCACTGGTCGTCTCTTCTGCATTACACATGCCTGTACAGTAAGGTTTTTTTATATATATTATATATATTAAAAGAAGATACAACTCTACGCAAAAACCGCGAGTGGAGTTTGCGCTATTTTTTCAAGGTTCGCTTTAGAGTGAAAGCGTTGGAGGACGTCTTACGTAAGCTGATTGCGGCTTGAACGACGATCAGGCAGGTTAGGAACATGCGACGACTCATGCTGAATAATGATATTGTCACAGACAAATTATGGTGGCAGAAATGGATTCTTTCCTGGGAGAAGATTTAATTTTATTCGATGCTTAAATGGTAAGTTTGAGCCGAAAAAGCATGCAATGTTTACGATATGATATGCACCGGTTCATTGTAAACCTTCTTCACTGCTGAATCTAAACCCTTCCCAAAGGGTATACAAATTTCGCCGGGTTTCAATCCAGTCCTTCCTTATCGGTGTGCACATTGTTAGCACGCACGTTGGACAGTGCCAACCCAAGATATGTTGTCAGAATTTATCAAAATGCCATAAGTGCTATCGGGGACCCATATTTATTCTGTCTATCTGTCTGTCCATCTGTCCATCTGTCTGCTTGCCTGCCTGCCTGTTTGTCTGCCTGTATGCCTGTCTGTCTGTTTGTATGTCTGTCTGTCTGTCTGTTTGTCTGTTTGTCTGTTTGTCTGTTTGTCTGTCTGTCTGTCTGTCTGTCTATCTGTCTGTTTGCCTGTCTGTCTGTTTGTCTGCCTGTCCGTATGTCTGTCTATAAGTATGTCCAGCAAACTGCATCAGAATGTTCCGCATCAAGCGGGTTTGCATCTCAAACTGCACTGTCCAAAGCGGATGGATTCCCCACTCTAAATTTCACGGAGCGTGAGCCCTGGTCTGGCACGTGTCGAACACCGACAGACCGCTTCATGAGCAGTGCGTATAGGGTCTTGGCCTTGCTCTGGTAGTCCTTGTTAACCGTCAGAAAGATGACCTACACATCCAACGACAGGCAGAGCAAAACAGTCACACCAAGACGGAAACATCCTCCCCAATCGACGTGCGTCAATCAATCAATCAATTCACAGTACGTACCGGTGTCGCTGCGTACTGCACAAGCGCCAGCAGCCAAATGTACAGCGTGACCTTTGGGTAGCGGGATGAGACGCCCAACAGCGTCAGCAGACACTGCGGCAGCTGACTGATCAGATTGAACAGGAAACACACCAGCATCATCAGCGAAATTCGCTTCTGTCGTTTGGACATTGTCGCAGCGTTCGGATGAGAAGTTTCGGGTGAAACAACAGCCAAGACCTCGCCCGGCTTCAAGGAGCTCTCCACCTTGCCGGAACGGAGAGCTCGCTTCGAGATTATTATCTTCCCGATGATGACCACGGCCGCGACGGTTGTCAGGGCAAACGGACCGTAAAAGTTGAAAGAAAGTAGAGAGACCAAAGTGTCGGTCTTAATGACCGCTGCACACGTCCCGATGGATGTCATTTTATACAGGTCGAAGTGTTCCCAACCGGAAATAGCCACGCCAAAGTAGAGAGCGTTGAGCCAAACGAGAGTCAGGCCGGAGTACTGGATCATTCCGCGCATGAGGCTGCGGTAGCAGACGGGGAACAAGACGGCGGTGAGACGGTTCAGTGCTAGCAAGGCTTCGCTCCAGTTGACTAGAGCGTTAAAGGTCACGTGGAAGGGGTGCCGGTAACGACAGGCTTGACAGTCCACGGGAATGCCTGACGATAAGAGGGGAAAAAATAAATTTTGATTTATTTTGCTCTCTTTTTCGACTGGGAAGAAATTCGCAACTTCTTTATCATTGACGGGACCAAAAAATTACAACCGTTTAAGAGCATCTTCGTAGATAAAAAAAGTCGTGAATTTTGTTCCGAAAAAGACCTCGAAAATGTCTTTTAGATCCTCAAAAAGACATGTTTGGGTAGACCCACCAGTTATGGCGGCGTTCGAGGCCCTGTCGACGTAGTGGAGCACGGTGGGGAAGATTGCCGCACACAGGACGAGATGGCACATGAGAAGGTGTGCGACTAATCGGCCTGCGCCTTTTCGCAGTGCCGGATTTTTCAGCAGGATGATGAGGACAAGGAGATTGCTGACCACACCGATTGCGCAGACAATTCCAGTGAGGAATTTCCACGCCATCACGGCGGGATCTGGGTGGGAGACCTTCGGCGTGGACGCGTTGTAAGGTGTGATGCAGTAGCGATCAGTTAAGACCGTGTTATTTCCCGTAAGTGACAAGTTAAACTGCTTCACGATAGACATTTCAATTTCTGGTCAAAATGTATTTTTAAGGAATTTAAAAAGAATTACCAAATTGTTTTTTGGAAGGCTTGCTGGAGAAAAACCTAAATTTAGGGAAAGTGTGTGCCATGTTCATACGCTGCAGAGGTAATAACAGTGCAATTGCGGGTAGGACGCCGGATACTCCAGACCTGGGGGGGCAGTGGGATGCATCCTGTCAGCAACATAAAAAGTACAAGTCATCACCACACCTCCCCGTAAATTGTCACCTGACCTTTCCCCCGGCGGAATGGGTGATATCCTGCACGTTGAATAAAGGGAAATCACCCACCATTCCTCCAGGGTAGGGATGGCAATTACGCAGTTTGGGTCGTGGGCGCTTTGGGTCGTGGGCGCTTTGGGTCGTGGGCGGTTTGGGTCGTGGGCGCTTTGGGTCGTGGGCGGTTTGGGTCGTGGGCGCTTTGGGTCGTGGGCGCTTTGGATTCCAAACTGCGTCAAGTGGTTTGGGTCAAACTTCAAACCCTCACGGTAAAGGTTTGGGCGGTTCTGATTACGCGACAGAAAGTGTACATACTGGTTTAAAATGCTTGGAAATGGAAATCGTCTTTAACAAGGATTTCTAACCAGGGTAAACTTTGCCCATCTTCTCTGTCTGACGCATATACGTTTCTAAAGCGGTTCGTTATCCGGTTTGCGGTTCGGGTTGTCGGCGATTTCGTTTTTCGAACCGCGTTATTCCGGGCGGTTCGGATTCTGAACCGGTTTAAACGGTTTGGGTTATTTTCCAGACCGCGTCACTCGGTTCGGTTCCAACTGCGTTATTCGGTTCGGTTCCAACCGCGTCACTCGATTCGGTTCACACCGCGTCACTCGGTTCGGTTCACACCGCGTCACTCGGTTCGGTTCACACCGCGTCACTCGGTTCGGTTCACACCGCGGTTTGAGACGGTTAACCGCGTGATTGCCATCCCCAGTACAGGGAGATGTGTGACACAGCAGGCTCGACGAGGGTCGGTAATAATTTGCTTTCCAAAAGGGAAAGGAATACCGCAGGCCTTGGGCTTCTGCAGAATGGCATGTAGGCCCGCAGGTCCCGCCGCAAAATCGTAGAGCTTTTTCCGTCGTGAGGGGATTCCCGAACCTTCCGGACGAAATTGCTAAGGATGTGTCTGGAAATAGCGCAATCAAAGTGATTAAATCTGACAGAGAATACTGCACACCTTGTGATCGAGGTGTTGCAGCGCGCGAAGCACCGCCCCTTGACATCCGACGACGAATCAGCCGACGCCACTGTACGCGTCAAGAAATAAAGGACGGGAAACTGAATGTTCAGAACTCATTTTTGAGAAGGTAAAGTTCTTCGTATTGCTTAATGATGGTGTTAGGGCAGTGCCCCGCAGACCCCGCCCACTACATACTTGCATTTGTATTTGTTGCGATTGGATGGTTGGGTGTCCGTGTAATCTTACAGCGAGCGTTGGAGTTCTCGGCTCGATGCTCACAAAATAAAATCAGTGTCGCGGTTCTCTTCGTCTTCGTTCGTAGCACTCACCGGTCAATAGCTTTACCCATCGAGGCGAGGTCAGTTTCGATGGCGTTTCTATTGGCTTGCTCACAATCAGGAGCCATCCACATAAAATCAGTGTCGCGGTTCTCTTCCTCTTCCTTCGTGGCACTCACCGGTCAATAGCTCGACCCATCGAGGCGAGGTCAGTTTCGATGGCGTTTCTATTGGCTTACTCACAATCCGGAGCCATCCACATAAAATCAGTGTCGCGGTTCTCTTCGTTTTCGTTCTCTTCCTCTTCCTTCGTGGCACTCATCGGTCAATAGCTCAACCCATCGAGGCAAGGTCACTTTCGATGGCGTTTCTATTGGCTTGCTCACAATCCGGAACTGGAAGAGGGATCACTCTCATCCAGCCTGTTTATTAAAACCATTTAAGAAAACCCTTATAAAAACAGTAATAAACTACTTGAAATGCATGTAGGCTCAAGGTCTCCAGTAAAGATAAAGGAAGCGCTCAAAAAAGTCAGTCAGAAAAACATTTTAAAAAACGAAACTCATTGGGCAAAAAAAAGCAATGTCAAACCTTTTGCAGGAGAGGAACGATCACCGACCAGAGAAAACAGCGGCAGTTTTACTAATAAACGTTTGGCAGAACATTCTCAGAGTCATTTCACCCATTGAACACTTAATACATCCCGAAGCATTCTTCCCATCACATCATCGGACTAGTCACGTGTTCCCACACACACGTGGCCTGCTTTTTCCGGCTATTTTCCCCCTCCAGTCAGGGACGTCCCGTCGCTCCGTTTCGGCGGTGGCGGCGGTTTCCGTCGCTCATCCTGCGGCTGCGTCGGCGAGACCGCCTTCAACAGCTCCGGCGGCGGTGGCGGCAGGTAGTCCATCCCGTCGGTCACGTCGGTGAGCAACGCCGAGTGGCGCTTCTTTTGAGCAAGAACTCGCTGTAAATCCGCCATGAAGTCCCCGGAGGACGCCACCGTCCGCTGTGACGGAGCACCGTTCTCCGACATACTCCGGTCGAGGAAGATTCCCTCGGAATGCCTTTGGCCCGCTTCGCCCAGTTTGGTCAGGTCGCTCCGTCTCGGCGGCGGCGGTGCCGGATGCCGTCCGTTCAGCATCGGACTCATCGACTGGGTTCGCTGGTAACCGTCGACGGGGACCCTCGCCGGTGATGACGTCACTGCGGAGGGTGGAACCGGTGAGTATCCGTTGGTAGTGACGGAGGAAACCCTGACCGGTGATGACGTCACCGCGGACGGAGAGTATCCGTTCATCGCGGACGACGGAGGGTATCCGTTTGTGAGGACGACGGTGGGGACCCTCACCGGCGACGGTGGGACCGGTGACAGGACCGTCACCCTTCTCGCCGGCGACGACGGTTGGCTGAGGATGTCGTGGGCCTCCGGGACGCAGGCAAGGGTCTTCTTCGTGACGAGCGGTGACTGGGACTTGTTCCGTAGCTCGTTGAGGAATGGTAGCTGCTGCGACCCGCCGCCGTTTAGGTGCGACGGACTGCTCGGCGTCGCGCCCATACTATGCCGGTGTTGTTCGTTCAAACTCGGCTTCCGTTGCAGCAGTGCGGCCGGTTTCGGAGGAGTCGGCGGCGGCGGCGAGCGGACCGACATCGGTGGACTTAACGGACCGTTCCGGAGGACCGGAGGACTTAAGGGCGGACCGTTGCTCCGGAGGACCGGAGGACTCAAGGGCGGACCGTTCCGGTGGACCGTCGGACTTAAGGGCGGACCGTTCCGAAGAACCGTCGGACTCAACGGCGGACCGTTGCTTCGGAGGAGCGGGCTGAGCGGAGTCGGTGGGGACTCGGCTAGGAGCTCCGGTGGCGGCGGCGGCAGTTCGCTGTCTGAGAGGACGGACGACTGCGAGGAACGGGAGGACTGGGAGGAAGCGAAGGACCGTCGTTCGTCCGCGCTACGCATCAAGATCTGCGAGGTCTTGGTGGTGAAGGGGAGCTTCGGGACGGTTGAAGGGTTGTTACCGGCGGGATGCGGGGGTTTCCGTTTGATCGTCCCGGTGGTGAGGTCGTCCTCGAAGGCACTTGAGTCGGTGGCAATGTGGGAGGGCGTCACGCGTCGACTGACCACCGGAGTCTGTTGGGCGGAGCTGTCTGACGAGTCCGAGTGGATGTCCTGCGCGGCGGTCCGTTCCAGGGCGCGGTTGAAGTTGTCGTAGAGGGTGCGGCCGTATTTGGCGATCCGTATTCCGGCCATCCACAGGTCCAGGGTCGGTTGGTCGTCCGTGCAGACGAATTTGATGTTCTTCGCGGCTTTGGCGGACTGCAGTTGGGGGAGTTTGAGGGCGAAGCCGTGGTCCGTGGGCGCTTTGTGCTTCTTCTTCCAGTTGATGCCGCGGTAGAGGTTCACCGAGTCGAAGGACGTCAGGCATTCCAAATCGGCGCTTGACTGGAAAAGCATGGAGAAACCAAATTTATAGACGACGTGATCGTCAAACAGACAGACAAACAGACAAACAGACAGACACACCGACACACCGACACACAGACACACAGACAGACACACAACACACAGACACACAGACACACAGACACACAGACAACAGACAGACACACAGACAGACAGACAGACAGACAGACAGACAGACAGACAGATAGACAGACAGACAGACTGCAATCAGGCTGTTTACCTTGGATTTGGACTTAGTGCTGTAGTATAATCCCGATGAGCGTAGGACAAACCAGCACTTTTTCCAGGCCTTTTTGGCATCTATCCGCAAATACAGGGAGCCCTCCAGTTCCGGCGGTGATATTGTGAAGCTGGAGAAGTATTCCTGCAAAAGATAAACGAAAGCCATTAGTGATGGGGAATGTCGCGCCGGCCTAAATCCACGATAGATTGTGATTGAGTGGGATGATTGTCGCTGTCGCTGCAGTCCGCAGGTCGTCGCTGCTGTCTGCAGGTCATCTACCTGCACGAGTGTCCGTCTCGCCAGTTCATCGTAATCCGAGTCCTTGCAGGCGAAACCGGTTAGATACACTTCCGGTCGGGCGATGAAATGGTATTTGTCCTTCCGCTCCACATACAACAGCTTGTTGCAGCCGTTCCCGTCGCGATCCCACATGACGACGTTGTCGAAAGGCTTTTCGTGGTCCTCAAAAACTCGCTCTGCAACGAATAAAAAAAACGATTAAAACAAGTCAGACAACTAAAATAAATAAATAAAAATAATTTGTGGATAAAACATTAAATTTAAAAATGATTTGTGATCGATAACGGGCATGGGTGGTCTCCATGTCTGCATCCAGACATGCACCAGTACACGGTGGAAAATTCGAACCACCGGTCCGTGTGTAAGGTTATACGGGTATCGGTTCAGCGGAACGTGCAAACGGACTAATCCACAGACATTACAGCAATTCAGTTTGTGCATGTTCCTTGTCTTCATCCTTGAATGAGCAACAATCTCATTTAGGAAGGGCACATTCTTCCTGATTTCACTCGTTAGCATATCTT
>LRSR01014669.1:0-19233 GCA_001579985.1 Hypsibius dujardini | reverse complement strand
GGGGGGGGGGCATTTCCCATTGTGGGGGGACACTTTTGGAAATCAGGTGCGGAGCTAGGGGCTATTTCTCATACCAGCTTATTCCCGTCGGCTTACATCAACCCCAATAGTTCCGCCTCCTTACACCAAAAATAATTTCGTTGATGCCAATTGATTTCAAATTAATTTTTAGATAAGGTAGTTCATAAATGTCTTAATTTAACGTTTTTCAAGAAACCATTCTTTTTACAGTGGAAATAAATACTACAGGTAACCATGAAATTTAAAATTTTGCCAGAACGACATGGCTAAAGTTGCCGAAGTAAATTCATTTTTTTAAAAATACTAGAAACATTCTAGTATTTATGCGGGTGAACACCGACGTTGTTCAAGCTTAGCAGTGCTGTTGTACCACAAAAATTCGAATAACAATTTTTTGCTAGCGCGTAAATCAAACAATCAATCGTTGAAATGAATAGACAATAGGCAATGCATTACCAAAACTTTTTCCTTCCGAGACAAGAGCTCCTTAGCAGATGAAAGGTTTTTTTTAAGCCTAATTATTTACTTCACTATCGGTAAACAACATTTCACGGAGATCGGCGTGTCACCTACCGTTCCGACCCCTTGTTAGTTGTGAGTAACTTAATGTAAACTTTTCTATGACAGCCTCGGGATCCGGAAAGCTCACCGTGCACTGGCATTCGGTGAATCCAACGTTTTTATTAACATCCTGACGCTAGAATTAGAAGATCCCCACCATCACAGCTCGTATGACATTATCGGTCGACGGGTTTTTGTCACACCGACGCGGAATCCCGATATCGGCCAGACCGAGCTCGTCAGTGACAGAGGGTATGTTGGACTGCCATGTAAACTTGACAGTGTCGATGCTCTTTGCTTACCGGTTGGCCTTTTATTTCCCTTTACATTCTCCAGGTGTAACGCCTTTCCGGAGTTTCTCTCGATTAGAAAAGTCGGCAGCCACAAAATCATCTACGAGACGCTCGATTTCGGATTGGACGGTCATCGGGATTATGTGTTTCATGTGGAAGCTACAGCTTGCTCTACCGTCGTGCCGGGCGATCGATCCCGCTGTACACAGCTCTGTTTGAATGACGATAACAGCACAGTAACGGACCCTGAATATGACTACATTACAACAACTAGCAGATCTTTACCGAGCCACGCAGCCTCGAAACGAAGGGCACGGCCACAGATTATGGCAAGGAATATATTACCTTGATATTTTCTTCCACTAAAAATGCAGTTTTGTTTGGATAGGGATATAAACATTTAACAGTAACTTTGCTGCTTGTGTTGAACGGCTTAATTAATTCTTCGGATGAAATATTTGTTGTCTTAACCTTTTTGAGAGGGCTAATTTGGGCGTGACTAGCCTGGCTGGTTTTTGAAGGAGCTAGCTTGGCTTCTTTTTTGCGCTATTGTGTTTCTTACCAACTGTTCCGAGTAAAAGTAAATCCAGAGGCTCATTTAAAATCTTTACAGGTCCGAAACAGGACCCCTGAAAGGCTGGCCAGAGGGTAGGCAAAGAGGCAGATTTGTTTTTCAAAACTCGGTTTGACTGTTGTTCTATCTGTCTGTCTGTCTGTCGTCTGTCTGTCTGTCTGTCTGTCTGTCTGTCTGTTTGTCTGTCTGACTGTTTGTCTCTTGTTTAAAAATAACGCTGCGCCTTTTGGTTCAACGTCTAGCTTTAACAACAAACTGGCCGTTTAAGGTTACACAAGCACATATTATGCAGATCGGAAACGTTTTACATTATTCGATAACAGTGCAATTGATATCTTTACCGGCATTGGGAGTTAGTCCTACCTATCGCCATCATCAATCTTTTCTGTTTATGCTGGCATCACAATGAAGCTC
Source organism: Hypsibius dujardini (assembly GCA_001579985.1). Taxonomy (NCBI): domain Eukaryota; kingdom Metazoa; phylum Tardigrada; class Eutardigrada; order Parachela; family Hypsibiidae; genus Hypsibius; species Hypsibius dujardini. The sequence goes on along the minus strand of LRSR01014669.1, from coordinate 17,370 downwards.
TTACATATCTGGCTCGATATTATTCTTGATTTCACACTCACTCACAACAGCAGCACCAGCAGCAACACCGCAGATTACAGAGCCCGCTGTGTTGTTGGAAAGAAACCCACAGCCTCGCAATTCATTCACTGGCGACTGCGAAATTTAGCCAGATGGCGACTTGAAGTAGCCATTGTGACGAGTTAATTTTTTGTGATCTTAAACTTATGCTTGAAAATTCGGCTTCCACAGTCAAGCAAATTATTTTTGAAGTCGTTATCTGTCATTTTTTAATTCAAATGAACTCACACCACGTCTCTTACTATACAAACATTTTCAAAAAGTCTTTCTCGCAGAAAGAACCAGGTGGTCGTATAGTTTTCCCCGCTTTATTTGATCAACGCGCGCTTTTATGGATACGAAGCATGTTTCATGTTTGTTCGCGGAGGCTCGTCCGCCCGTCACTGCACACCATCGGACGTCAGCCATGCCTTCTCACACTTGTTTTTTTTCGCTGAACCGTTGAGCCTACAGGACTGTTAGACCTCGGGATATGTGACGTTCGGAAGATCCCATGTACACAAACTACTTCGACCATCGTCAAGCGAATTTCCCGATGATACAGATAGATATATAAACGGTAACGAGTTATCATCATCAATGTGTTTTCCATGATCATATTTTTTGCTTAAATGTGATTGTTCAAGTACCGGCTCAACGAGTTTACAGGTTGCTGGATGTGTGGAAAGGAGCAGCCGGAACAGGCGGGGGACCATGTGAATATCGCTGTGATCTCGTCCCTTCATAAAGATGCCGTCTTTCAGACTGCCTCCTCGGCTGAGGCCACGTCCTTGCCGGAAACGAAGAAACAGACTAGAAAGGAATGGGCCCTGGCGGTCTGTCTGCTGCTGTTGTACGTTGCCCTGTCGACCGGGGCCGGGCAGATGTCTAATCTCGCCTTCAGCACCGCGACCTTCAACTTCAAGGCACCTTTTCTGTTTGTGCTCTTTAAAACGGTTTTTCGGAGTCTCGCTTTTCCGTTCTACTTAGCGATCAACACGGTGGTGAAGCTCGCACGAGGGCGGACCCTGAATTATTGCCGCACATTCAAGTAAGACAAAGATTGCCTGATGATTGGATAAAATTGGGGAGGCCTATTTTAATATGTTTTGTTTCTCCCAGGCGATGTCTTGCTGTTTGTGGGGAAGCAGGTCTGTCAATGCAATCGATTGTTTATCAGTTTTGTCCGGCACTCTTTGCCAATCTGGCCGCCCAAATCCTCTATACCGTTGGGGTGCGGTACCTGACGGCGTCGCTGGCGTCGGCGCTTGGTCCGCCGGCTATCGGTACTTCCTACCTGCTCTCGTGGATTTGTCTGAGGACAAAGCTGCTAACCATTAAGGTATTGTAACATTTATTTCTAATAAATGCACCGTGCGTACAGTTGTGCCGAGGTTGTTGTTTTTTTGGGTCGTTGATTGGTTTTCGGCATGCCGTATGGGATAAACCAGAATTCCAAATCTTTCAAATTTCACCGTGGCACAATTCCAACGATTATTTAAGTTATTATTGAGCAAAAATTAATGAATGAGTGACTAATGATATTTGGTACTCTGTGGTACAATGGCTGACTTCAATAAGCCGGTAAATGCCCCATTGGAAAAAAATAAGAAGTCAGATGTCCCACACGGCTTGCCAAAACCCCAACAGCGACCACAAAGTAACCTCGGCACAGCTGTAAAGAATAGGAGCCCTCGGGGGAGGGAGGAGGATTGAGACGCAGTTTGGTAGGGGAGCAAAATGAGTCAACCTGAAAAATGTCACCAGAGAAGACGTATGTCTTTGAGATTAGGATTTGCAATAGGTCGAGCATTACGGCTTTGCCGAGTGAAAATAAAGCAATTTTCATTATTATTGTCTATTCTAGATCATATTTGTGCTAGTGTGTTTTGGAGGAGTGGCAGTGATTGCTTATGGCCAGCTGAAAGGAGGCTTCAAAATGGATGCCGTTATTGGGATCAGTGCACTGCTTGCCTCAGACGTAGCCTTGTCGTGCTATCAGGTTCGCATATTGTACCTGACTGAAATTCATGACCATCGTAATTCTACGTACATCTGACGGACTTATCGATGCTCTTGCAGGTCCTGTTCAAGAAAGCATTTCCAAAGGGTGATCTCGGACAGATTTCATTCGTTGTCACGGTCATGTCCCTCCTCACGTTCCTCTTCTACTTGCCTATCCCCATTATTCTCCACGAAACGGGTGTGGAAAACTACACATTTGTACAGCTCCCTTTTCCCCATCTTGTGGGGGCATGGTCATGCTTTTCAGGTTCGGCAAGCGCTTCATAATTAAAACTAAAAATTATGCAAATAAACTATTAATACAGCAGTAGCAAATATACAAGAGTTAACCGTATTTGAATTACTCATTTTAGTATTAGCCCAGCTAATACTTATTAGCTGGAGGAATTTGAGTTTTCTGTATAACTGTAGTAAAACTTGTAAATTTAGTTTCTTTCTGAAACTGGGAACTTAAAAAATTAAAGAAATCTAGAGATGAGTTTTTTTGGGTTTTTTCCAATTCTACATTTCAGTTTAGTTTAACTCATATTTAACTTTTTAATTTAGCTTAAAGCAGTAGCTTAATTGTAGATTGTTTTCGATTTGACTTATTTTTTAGCCATTCTACGCAATTAGGGTTACCTCTTGGATTGCTAGATAGCATTTTGTTTAATTTTTTAAGACATCAGAATTTATTTCACTAAAAGTTAAAAATAGTCGCTGAGAATTTAGTTCACCTCTGTGGTAATCAGTAGCAGAATTATAACTTCCCTTTGTGCAATTTAGTCAGCACAATGACCTACGCTTACGGGCTCGTCGTCGCTGGTGGTTTCTTTATGGGCTTAAGCGATCTCCTCATTTTGGCGGCAAACACCGGAATTGACGCCCTTCGCGGTATCGTCATTCCGCATTCGCAGATCATTGGGACTGCCATCATCAGTGGCGCTTTCCTCGTGCTGGTTCTTCCAGACCGCTACTTGTCTCTCTCACTTCGGAAGCGGTTTCTACCAAGACGGTCCAGTCTCGATGCCCTAGTGAAAATAATGACTGGCCAATCAATGATCAATTTGCCCCCGCGATCTTCGAGCAGTGAGGAAGGGGGTAATGCTTGCTCACGTCGCAGTCTCACTGACTTCTACTGGCTGCGAATTTTTGCCATCAACGAAGACGACGTGTTGGAAAAAAAGGATCTGCATATCGACGCGGAAGATACTCAACTGAAACTGTGATCAATTAAGCGAAACCCATTGGACGCTTGCCTACTGAAGCTTCCTTTCTGATGGACCTATGTTTCATGATCAAAATGAGAGGTTCTAATTATTTAGGCAAAGGTTACATATAAAAAGATGCCCTACTTAAATCGGAATATACAATGTTTGTTACATATCACTTCTGACTTAATCGTGTGACTAGAATGGTAACTTTATATTAATGCTGACCTAAAAGAAACACATAGAATGTGAGGAGCTAACCAACACCTGCGAACAAGAAGATGTGTTTTGAACTGAATGAAAACCATTTTACTTTCAAAGATTCATCAGTACCAGGCGTACAAACTGGGCAAAGCCCTTCAATTAACCTATTAAAACCATTTCGTTACCGGTGCCCAGCAAAACAGCGTAGTCCCAGTTTAAGCCAACTTTGGTCGTCGCGTATCACTCTTTCGGCACTGGATTGATTTGTTAATTGAGCTCATAATTCATTTTCAATGTTTTCCTGATTAATTGAGGCATTTCAATCTAATAGCATGACACAAGACCAGGAAAGTCCAAAAAAGTCTGCGCAGTTTACAAATTGCAGGAAGAAGAGACAATCGCTCATGAGAGCATATGCTGACATTTTTCAGCCGTGAAGAATATTTGCTACACACATGATCTGCAAAAACTCCATTTTGTTCGAGAATCAAAAGACATTTTGAAGTTCATCAAAAACCTGCTCAGGCCAAAGAAGATCGAAGACGTCAACGAGTTCGAGGGTCAGGTGCGAGAAATTTAGAATGAAATCGTGACACCAAGTGCTCTACAATGGAATTACGGCCCCGGAGCCTCTGGAGACGAATCCAAGGACAATGGAGCACGTATTCATCATTTAAGATTCAGTCATTTAGTGTTCGAAAATATAACGTGATCTTTGTTGAATATTCGGTTGAAATTTTCCGGTTAAAATGAACAAAATGTGTGACAAAAATAACAAAAGTTGTTCAATTTTGTTTTCTCCGGTCGGTCGGACATTTAGTCAACAAATTCAGCAATGGAAAAAGCAGTAGCAAAGGTAAAAAATCGGCTAAATTTTAGACCCCCTATTTTGCTTGGCGCCATTAGGAAAATGGCTTTAACTTGTTTTTCGAAGATATTTGTCACATATGTAACAGCCGATATTACGTTATTGACAGTGTCTCGGCAGATGTCTCGGCAGATTGCAACTCGAAACAACTCCATTCAAATGCCGGTGTTATCGTAGATATCCGGTCATTTGACTGGCAAACAGCTTCACACCGAGATAGATGAATGTTGTTAACGTTTGCGTCAGTTGACAGTGATACGGACTGGGCAGAATCCTCAGCCCGACATGACTGCAGTTTATGTAGATGTGCTCGTGCTTCAAGCTTCTGAAATAATAACGAATATTAACGCACTCCTGCGCGACATTACAATACCGGCATGCAGCATGTATGTACCCATTAAAACCCATCAAAAACTCATCAGACCGAAGACTGAATACGATTGATCTTAATCTAGATTATAGAGTTCAGAATTAGATCAAAACGATAAGAATCAAAAGATTTCTAATTGAAATTCAATTAAAAGTCGAAATAAATCTGCTTGTGATGACTAAAATGGGGGACACGCCAGGCACTGAATCATGCGTGGTTGTGTGAACTAAGCTGTTCTCAATGTGGCAAAACGCATCCTGATCAGAAAAACTGTCGCCTTGTCAAAAGTTGCCTACCGCACCGAGGCGCGAAACGTCTCGGTGGGGGTCGAAACCCATAAAAAGCCAAACCATCCTCTTTGCTGAACCCGAGACGATCGCTATCAACAGCGGCACCGATCAGGATGCCGATGCGGACTAGTAATTTAGAGTCTCGTCAGACTGGCCTCTTCCGCTTTCGTTTTTTCTCTCTCCGGCATTTGTGGATAGCCTGTCAGTCTCGCAGGTGAATTTTAAATCATCAGAATTCTTGCCCCCAAGGCGTCCAGTAATCACAGTGGGATTATAATGTATTTGCTTTAGATTGTGCGTCAAAGTATTCCCCAAGAATATTCTCAGATACTACAGATACACGAAACCACTGTAATATTTGCATAGTAAAAAGTCTCGGAAGATTTTCAGAGAACCTCTAGCTCGGTAATACACATTTTCATAGACCTCGTGTTATGCCCAATCAACTGGGAACCTTGACAGGAGTACTGGCCGCTGTGTTCCACCGTCACATTCATAATGATCAGCGCATCTTCCTGGACAAAAATCCTAGATACTGGGGCAGAGATTTCGATTAACCACATCTGGTAACACAATATCCACTACGCGGAAGTTCTGCTTGTGTCAGACGTACACGTTTGCAACGGTTGGTGAGTATATCGGTCCGGATACGACCATTGCAGGTCAATGATGCCGTCCCCGCTAAAAGTGCAGGATATGTAAACATTGTCTCCTTTCTTGATGACCTGATGGGATTCACGGTTTGCCAAGTGTAAGTTATCTGTAACGACGAGGAGCGTATTGAAGAAGAGCTAAAAAGATCGGCAAAGAATCTCACGGGATAAGACTTACTGTATAACGTAAAGCCTCTACGGGCACTGCCCGATATTTCTTTGCGAGAGCTGTCGCAGTGTATTTCACAGTAGTATTTCCTCAACTTAGCCGGTATCGGTCCCAAAACGTGCAATTTTCCGTTCCGTTGTGTTACACTAAAAGTTAGATCAGTTAATAAAAACTTAAAGTACTCATACGAGGAATTTAATGACTAATAGTAACGAAAACTTGAATTTTCCAGTCATCCATACATGTTATGCCGATACTAAGATTTTCCCGATGGTGGCAAGATCTTACGGGCTGTTTTGTGACGGGGCCGCTAACTGCGCGTGCTGAATGACCACGCAAGACAATAGGCCTGTCTGCTCTCCGTCTGACTGAATGCTCTCTGGGCTCAGTCAATTGCACGATTACGAAATAGAGGTTGATGAAGTTGAGGTATAAAAATTGTCCCCTTTCCCCTTAAGGGAAACCCGGCGCTTTGTCAAGAGGCGCTGTGATACTGCGGAGAACCGCCACAGACAAGCGAATTGATCTGATAGCCCCCCCCCCCGCATAAATTTATTATGGATCGAAAATGGATTTGCAATTTTTTAGTCATAGCGTAAAATCTGGACACATCACATGACGTCTGTGGAAATTTTCTTCCGCCAAAGTGAAGTTTCACCAACTTCACGCAACCAAAGTTGGTTAATAGGGCGTAAATGACGTTTTCATGTAGATAAAACAAATTACCAGAGAAAATTTCTGGCGTTTTTTGTCAACGAACCCAACATAAAATCTGAACGTCCGCGACTCCGAAAAATCTTTATTTTAGGATGGGATAGACTTGGGTTGCTGGAGTTCTTCTCTTATCTTTTACTCGGAGCATGCTGCAGAATATTGTCTTTATTATTTGTAAAAACTATCAGAAAAAGATCATGTCTGCCTATTCGGCCAACTTGGACCACGTCAAGTTAGTCAATATATCACTTCGGCGGGAGATAATCTCAAAATGTCGCATGACTTGTTCGGATTTTGGCTCCGGCAAAAAAATTGCTAATTAATTTTAGCTCGATAATAAAATATTGGTAGGATGATATCAAAACAGCTCGCAGGTCTGCGTTGAATCTCCGAACGCTTCCGTCGGTTCGAAACGAAACGCCAGGTTGCCCTTGAGTCTCCAGTTACGACATTGTCTTCAGAATAATGGACAAAGTTAAACCAACAAAAACTTATCAAAATTAATTCTCAGTTTTCTAGGATTTTTAGGCTAGTTTTTTAGAGTTTTAATTTTTTTTTAATATTTTTAAATTAAACTTATTTGTATTTTTAGGTATAATTAGATACCATTACGCAGTGCGTCATCTATGTACACGTTAGATGGGTATTGATGAGCACGAGTTTTACCTGCTCCCATTCAGTGGCACACGAGTTCCGTTGGAGTGGCTCCAGACTGCCGTTCGACGTCGACCGGGCGGACAACGCCCCATTCCGGGGATAAAATTCAGGGAACATCCAACGGACTCCTGTTTGTGTGCAGATATCACCAAGTACGGCGGACCAGTCGTGAAAGAAATGGTCGGCCCAAATTCTATGGGTAGAGAGGAGTCACTTGGAACTTCCGTTAAACTATCGGGGTTGAAATCGTGAATCCAAGGGATGAAGGGCAATGCTGATTCTCCTGAAATGTGGATTCGACGGTTCTTCAGAAAACGTTCCCAGGTTGCAGAACTCGTTGACTGTGGTAATTTATAATAATCGCTAATAATTATGCGTGACCGGATGTTCTCATCTGCGTTGTGGGGCGAGCTGGCTAAGACCTGATTGACTTACCTGACAGTCGGCTCAGTTGGTCAGTCATTTCTCCCACTAACAAAGCGCAATGCTTGGCCTTGACGGTATTGATGTAATCTTGTTTGGTTTGAAGATGTACAAAATTGCTCGTCGGATGATAGTAATGACGATGCGAGACTACCTTCTTCGCACAATTGTCTCTTATTCGAATTTTCCTGGAAATGAAGGTTCCCGGTTTCTAATCTTTCATGTCTTAATTATAGATTACATATGTCAGAAAGTCGGCCGGGCCTTACGGATAATCTGTGAGCCCGTCAAAAACTTCCCAATTGGTGTAATCCGCGGGAGGTGCCAGAATAACGTTATCGGAGAGGGTCCAGTATAGGTCCAAAGGAGAACTCCCTGTAAACAAACCGGATTTTTATCAAATTCAATTGTTTGATTTTTCATAATTAACTTCTTTTAGTTAACTTTGTTCTCCGCGCTTATCGAATAATGGGGACGCTCTGGATACGATCAAATTATTATGAAAAACTTGCGACATATTTATGTGTGATCCCTACTACTGAGCCCACAAGTTTAAGCTGTTGGTGTTTGCTGAAAAAACACTGGCTGACCTTGAAAACCTTATATTCATATATTGAAGGTTTGGTTTGGTAAAAGGGACGCCCATCACTCCGTACATCCGCCAACCACCCGTACCTGGAGGAAGGAAAGTATATCGGCCGATGGGACCATCGATCTCTCAAACTGACTACCCGGGTCGACCCTCGACCTACCCTACAGAAGCGATAATGGATCGTCCTCCGTCCAACTGAAGGAGTCAAACAACTCCGGCCGACGGCCTGTATTAATCCCCTATCCGGCACAAGCCATCTATTGCTACGTCTAGCCGTTCATTAGTCTGACAGACGGTCTACCGGTCTGCGAGCCACCCCGAGGATATTTTTGTCTCTCTTTCGAACTAACTGTTGCCAGAGGCGTAACGGGGGCAGTGGGGCAGTTGCCTAACCTTAATTAATTTGAGCCGCTGCCCCCCCCCCCGCACTGTAAATTTTGTTTTTCAAAAATCGATTGCTTTCTCTCTGTTTTTCATTAATTTTACTCAGAGAAACTGTCCCCCACCCCGCAGAATTTACCCCCTCTTCAAAAAAAGGCCGTTCCGCTTCTGGTCGTTGCCCAGATGAAGCGTCCTTAACTAAGTCGGTCTCAGAATGCCTTCTGTCACTCTTATGTACACTTATGTAAGTGTTTTAGCCTTGTCCCCTCTCGCGGGGGGGGGGGTAGAAGGAATGGGGCAAGGGCGAGCTCGGCTGAATGGTAACTTTGTCAATGCCTCCCCCCCCCCGAGGATACCAATTAGTAGCCTTAGATTCGGTTCAATAATTTTTTGGGCCTGATTAGTTCTACCAGTTCTATTAGTTTTTGGTTTGATATTTCTATGCACGGATATCAGCCGCTGCTGCGACAGCCTTCTTACCTTCAACGACAGTGCAAGTCTCACAGCGCCATACTTTCCATTCTTCAAAGGTTGTCGTTTTCAAAGTGTGGAACCGAACCATCCACCGAAACAGATCGTCCGACCAGCTGTCCGCATGGATTTTCAGATCTTGGACCGATGTGTTTTTATACAACATAGTGTGACCATGGATGATCTGCTCCATCAAAGCGTAAACCACGGCCCTACTCGCAATAACCATATGCGGCAGTAAGTGTCGCCGATGCTGCTCGTCCTGAGCGATTACATCAAACATGCTGCCTCCATCATGAATGATGTTATTCAGTGCCACCGTTTTCTTTTCGGCGAGACCGGGTTCGCGGTATTCCTCAATACTCCTCTTGATAGATTTGATGGCAGCCTGACGTTGGTCTTTCACCTGACGCAAAATCTTTTCCTCGACGAGAGCGTGGATACGTCGTTCTGACTGTTCCCACAAATCCTCCGCCGAATCAGGCCACAAAATTGAGAACAGCGTGCTAATGAAGCTCCCCACCACCGGAATGTTGCCCGCTAGGAACATGGCCATCTCTTTGGCAATTTTATTGTATGTGGGCATTTCATATTTATGGACTGAGTCCGGCACTGTTGTGCTTTCGTGTGCTGTTGGAAGGGGATTGTTGCCCGCTAGGAACATGGCCATCTCCTTGGCAAGTTTATTGTGTGTGGGCATTTCATATTTATGGACCGAGTCCGGCACTGTTGTGCTTTCCTGTGCTGTTGGAAGGGGGCTCTTTCCCGGGAAAGTTTCAGTACTGCAAGGTCATTCGGGTTGTTTAAGACTTAAGTACTGTACCTACTAACGTGAGGTTGGTTTGAACTAACCGTGGATTAAGCCTTCCGTCTATGAGGGAAGGCTCGCTGCATTCCACTACTATTACGAATAGTAATCCCAGAAAAGATGTCACTTGTGGAATATCCATAAGATGTCTATATACTTCTGCCGCCCCACTGGTCGAAGGATTAGTGAATGTTGATGATCACTGCTGGGTTCGGGCTACGATTAACTACGATGGAATAAATGAAGCTAGGGGCGCATTATTTTTTGGCAATGAAATGGAAAGCCACCCAGGGCATCCGCTTTTTGTAAACCTCCAGCGATCACGGTACCCTACGGTGTATTGTCAGGCGGTCGGGTGAGTCACGGTGGGAGAGACTGTTGTGTTGCCTGCTGGAACACGCCCGGACTGATTCGACTTTCATAATCTTTTTAGGTCGTTGGAACATGAATTGTTCAGCAGCAATTAGTCGATCCGCTATTATGCTGCGCATCCACTCCTTATAACCACTCCTCAACCAAATTGCGCACTACTCTTTATTGTAAACATACAGTAAACACAGGTGGCAGGATGAGTCATTTTCAGCTTTCCTGTTTCGATTTCGATTGTATTGTGGAAGAAATGGAAAACAAAATTGTTGTTAGCACTGCACTCAATGTATTTTCACTATTTTTTAGCTACAAGTGTACATATAATTCAAGTGTTACGTAAGCAAACGGGGATGGGAAATTTTGGAAATCTTACTGATCCCTGGGGGAAGGCCCCTAAGGCTCCAAGCAAAAGATCAGACAAATTCATTAACAAATATGGTGACAATTTACCAAACTGGGCGTCACGATATGCGGCGCAATCGTCTACGGGCGCAGCGTAGTCTTCTCTTTTCCGCTTAGCCATGATCATCGGATCAAATTCATTTCTTCTTCACGCTTGCATTTATCATTAGATAATGACTAACTATACCTAACTGTAAATACAGCATACCGCGTGTCCACTTCATTTTGGCACTAACTTTGAACAGGTGTAGCGCATCTGCCTGTGCACGGGGGAAAGTAGGTTACTAATCAGTGGATAGAGCAATTAGTTCTTTTTCGATTGCCATGAGCAGAATTCTGAGAAATGGCGTTTGTTTACGTTTTCCGGACTCACTAATTACGGAACACCGAGCGGCCATTTTGTCCCTTGAATTTCATACCCAAAACGGAAATGGCGAATAACAAAGCTTGCGTTCGTTCTGGAGAGTTGCTCCAAGCAACCAAATTACTTAAAATATTTAGATAAATCAATATTTTGGCAATTTTTACAATCGCAGACGTAAGGGAAAGAAGTTCTACGGACACATTTTAAATAAAATTGCAACTTTTCTCTTCTTTGATATATGACTATCCGGCGCAATCAAATCCGAATTTTTTCATAAGAACATTTCCAATAGCCAAAACATTTTCATCGCAATTGGAAAATTGTTTCCTAAGTGTTAGATTTATTTGCGACAATCGTCGATTAAAACTCAGGCGGCAGTGACGTTGCGACCAAAGAGTCCACTGTCCAGGGAGGAAACTTCTCCACTTTTCGGCACGCCCCGAAGATTCAAAATTCACTGAATTTCCCTTCCCAGTACTAGAAACTTATGTCCTGAGGAAGGCAAAGCTTTTTAAAAATGATTTAAACAATAGCAAAAACAAATTAAAGGCGATATTGCAGAAAGAATGCAGAAAGAATGCGGTCCAATTGAGCAGGAACGAGTATTGGGAAACCACTGGTTTTTGGGTGCATTTAATTATGCGCGAAGGGACCCGAATGGCAATCACCATGGAAAAAAACATTAATTACGTTTGAGTAGAGGATTAAATTCTGTACCTTTTAGCGTTTTCAGTTACCGTTTTGCAATGATGACAGCGATGAGAGAGGATCTAAATTTAGTGCCAAAATGAAGTAGACAGGCGGTACTATGCTCTGCCTGGTTTACCAATACGCATCTCTGCATCAGATGTATCATACTTTGCGCAGCTTTGGTGTGTGACGACAGCAGACACCCGTCGACCGGAGAGATTACAGTATTTGTAATTTGGTAGGTGTGTAGCCTTTGTTTCAGCAGCTGTAAAACTAGGCCGAGGTGGAACTCGACATGCCTCCCAACCTGTACAGTAAACGAGTGTTGAGGTCTTCTGTCGCAGAAAACGTTTTACATGTTCTAACCGCCGCTGCCAAAATGTTGGTCTGTCAAAGGAAGATTTTGGCGTCTCTCGCATTGGCTGCACTAATATTTTTCATAGCACTGCAAGTCTCATCTGGGTTCCTACTTACCACTACGCAATGCACAGATCACTGCAACTCCAACCCCATGGTACAGTAAGCCGCAGTACAGTACAACTTTTCTGGTGGACGAACAAATCTGTTGATTGCAATTCTTTCACATCTCCATCTAGTGCACACAAGCTTGCGAGCTTTGGCCCGTGCTGTACCATATTGAAAAATCATGCGACACCTTTTGCGTAAGTTCACCAGACCGTCAGTGAAGTTTTTGCATTTTTGTCTTTTTCGCAATTCTTATCGCCCTTAAGGCGAAATGGGACAACATTTTTACCACAACTTCATTAACCTCGATATCATAATCGCTCAACTGACTGACCAGAGATGATTCAGGCACACAGATGGCGGACAGGCCTATGGTTACATGTGGTCATCGAGCGCGCACAATTATCGACCCGATCATAAACGAGGCCGTAAAATCTTGCCGCGATCGCCAAAATCTTAGTGATTTATTTAAGATTTTTGACCTATTTAAACTACAACCGGCGTGTCCTAGGGTCGACCAAAACGGGGCCATTGATGATTTTCTGAATTGAAACGGTACTCAAAGTAACTTGCTGTAATTTTTTTGGCTGCTTATTTTTTGGGTTCTTGATGCTCAATTTTTAAACTTCAATAGCCCCATTTCGGTATATCTCATGACATACCGTTTGAAGTTAAAATAATTCAAAGTCTTAAATGCATCACTAAGATTTTGCCGATCACGGCAAAATCTTACAAGCCCGTTGATGACCGGGCCGCTAATTGCGCACGCTCAATGATCACATGAGACAATGGGCCTGGCCTGTCTGCCCTCCATGTGCCTGAATCCTCTCTGGGGTCAGTCAGTTGCACGACTGTGATATCGAGGTTGTTTGAAGTTGAGGCAAAAATCTTGTCCCGTCTTCCCTTAATCCAACCATGTTTTGACGTGTACACAGGACAACCTCCAATTCTTTAAGGGCGATAACTTCACAATGGATGTTTTCAAGGTATGCTATTTTGTTGACTTTAGAAACTTGTAGCTGAAAGCAGACGAGTTTTTTTGTTGCGGTTTATGTTCATTCTCAGGTCAGACAATGCGTGGACGGCTGCTCATATGCTTCCAACAATTTTTACGTGGTACTCCAAGGTATACGTCACTCACGTGGCACTGAAAGGTTGGCTCGAAGGGGGCTAAACTATCTTGACCAAACGTCGAGGGTCAAGGGGGCAGTCCTTATGCCCCCCCCCCCCAGCGGGTAAAAGATTTTTAGGGAGAACTGTTATGCTATGAAAAGCTTTGCCCCACTGCCCCAGTAGGGGCTAAGAGATTCTTAGACCGGGGGGAGAGGTCTTTATGCTGCGAAAAGCTTTGCCCCCCCCCAATAGGGCCCCCCATAGGGAGCTAATGAGAAATTCTTGGCGCTGGCGGAGAGATGAAGGCTCAATCGACCCAACCGTCAATTCGCCGTTACTGCTCTCAGTCGTACAGATCATGATGCGATGTTAACTGATTGTTTGGAATGGTCACAGAGAGCATTAACTCTTTACCTCCGCCTCTCCACGTAACGGATTTCCCGACGGAGTTTGGGCTGGCTCTTGACACTCCTACTCACCCATCAGGGATGAAAGCGTACCTGCAGTTCAAGGTTAATAATTCAAGCGGCACGGACAACCATAAACACAGGGATACGTTCAGGTGGACCTACTTTAGGCCAAACGTCCGGGTTGATTCTTCACGGGTTGTGCTTACGGAAGGAATCACTCCCTACATTCCCTACCAGGTACAGCAAGGCCCATATGCACCGGATTGTTCTTATAAGAAATGCCAAACTGGTTTCAGGAAAAATGTAAAGGAAAAACTTGAAAAATAACTGGACAAATATTTCTTTAATCAATTACGCACGCTAAAAACATTAATAAAGCTGGCAGACAACAAAAAATCTCTGTTTCGTTCAGCTGAATCAGTTGAAACCATCTCGCACAGGTGCTTCGCACCACCTTTCCAATTGTTTATTTAGTTTCGTCTGGTGGTAGTCCCTTCAAGGGACCACAAATTTATGGGACGGGGATCTGCCCCTATTACTCTCGAACCAGATTCCAGTAAGTTATCCGTTGCTTTCGCTTTTAAAATGTCATATCTCTCGATCTTAACAATGAAATCGCACACATTGTCCTACAGTCCCCTTAGACGGTGAGAACGCTAAATATCCTGTGCAAACGATCAAGTGCAACGCGATCGGGCGTGATAGTATTCAGCTTCAGTGGTTGCCTCCCGCACGCACTCCAACATCCAAAGCCGTCGCCTTCTACGTGCTGACAATTACGAACTTGAAGACGGGAGAACAAAATATTGCGGTACAGCTTAAAGAGCTGCTTCAGTTTAGCATCCATTTCAGTACTGTGTTTTTTCTTCATCAGGCTTCGAATTTTGTGTTACAGGTGCTCAACGAAAACGCTCGCCGACATGAATTTCGAGGCTTGACGCCGCTTACTCAATACACTCTTGCAATCAGGCCAAGCACAGCAAACGTCCGGGTAGAGGAGCCAGGCCAATCGCTACTTCAGCAAAGCTTCGCTGGTCCTTCGGCACAAGTATCAGTAACAACTGCCGAATAAAACGCCTTTCCATGTTCTCTGTTATTTTAAGCTGTAAAACAAAGTGCCAAAATCCTTACGTTCCGATGTGATTGACATCCGAAATATATGTATGAAACAAAGATAAATTAGTCATTCGACGGGCCGATTTTAGAGTACTCCAACTTTGTGACCTTTGAGTGATACAGAACCTGAAGGTCAGCCGGCAAACGTGAAGTAAAACTAGGCGACCTGCTCTCTTACGACTGAAACGGGACGTTAGCTTCGACAAGACCCAGAAACTAGGGCGCACAGGAGAGATCCGAAGCCAATGTACTCCGTGGTTTCACGGTGGCCCGAAAAGAGAAGGAATGACAGCTTAGAAATGATCCGCCAACGAACGGATGGTTTAGCCATGACCTTTACCCTCTGCCTCTTGCTATCCCAGAAATTCACATTTTCGGAATGGTACCACTATGGGGCATGGTACGAAATACCAATTCCAGGGGGAAATCCGACTTATTCTGGATTACCATGCCGAGGAACATGTCCGTTCGCAAGTGGTCTTTTCGTCCAACACTGAGAGGAGAAGCCACTGTGTCTGTCGTTGCTTGATTGATGAGTTTCTTGTTGAGTCTTCTGTATAGCTGTTAAAATCCCCTCTCGCTTCCTGCTACTTCAGCATGCGGTTTTTCATCTCGTTCCCTCTTTATGATGGCATGTAATTTGCCCAGAGAGAGGCACCCCTGGGCACAGTAATTGTGTTATGGGCCGACAAGACGTTTAAGTCCTTAGAGGTTGTCTGCTCGAGAATACCATTAAACCATTTAACCACTTGAGTACTAGAAGAATAGCGAGTGAAAATTCAGGTTTTCGATGTTTTACGGTAAGAACTAAGCCGTCCGTCTATGCAATGGTCCTTTCTAACATATATCACTGATAAACACAGGCATGACAAATTGGTTCAAAGTAATTAAT
This sequence comes from Hypsibius dujardini, assembly GCA_001579985.1. NCBI lineage: Eukaryota > Metazoa > Tardigrada > Eutardigrada > Parachela > Hypsibiidae > Hypsibius > Hypsibius dujardini. Next base: position 1,695 of record LRSR01014669.1, on the reverse strand, counting down.
AAAGACACATGTCTTCACAATTCACTTTGTTGAATTGCTATGGAAAAAAACTGTGGACAACATCACTTTCCATTTTTATTAGAGGCCAATGATCATGAGTCTAAAAGAGGTTGAACCGGAATGAAATGAACAAATTAAAATAAATCCGCGGTACTGTAATTAATTTTTAAAAATATCACTTACTGCTCCGAGTGAACAATCTCATTAGTGGATTTAAACGGCCAGTCAACTTATGCACAAGTAATGCAAATCACGTGCATAAAATAACAACGTATCTCAGAGAATCGCTAAGACTAGTACAAGCAAAAGAAACGCAGCCAAGTGAAATTACAGCAGTTTCCTCAATACAAGACCTTCATCAAGGTAATAACCATAAGCAGAGTAACAGAGCAAGTTTGAGCCGAAGTCTTGCTTGAAAGCGCTGGGTCGTGTTGTGGAGCAGCCATCCCAAAATCAATGGTGGTTTTGCTTTGTGAAGCATCAAGAGAGATGGCCAGACTGTCGGTGCTTGGATGGAGTAGTTGACTTGTGGTCGTTATTTCAGGCAGCACTGTCAGTAGCCGATACGCGTCACCCCTACTCCCACAAGACACCTTGCAAACGTAGCGTCCGACTTCTGCTTCCGTGAAATTCGTAAATGTCAGGGTACCATTGTGATGCTCCCACCTGTTCAGCGCAAGATGTAGCAGATACAACGTATTAATTTCACCCTTCTTTCTCGATTTTGTCGGTGCTCGCACAGATACAAGGTAAAACTTTTAATTCGGCTAACTGGGGGAAGCAGGGGGCGCAAGTGTAGCACCTCTCACTACCAGCTACACTGGACACATATCATTTGCCCTCGTACAAGCAGCCAAAACAACCGACCGAACTATTACTACGTAGCAATCAACTATTTCTTCGGTGTTTTCCTTTCAACCGCTTTTTTACCGCCTTTTCAGAAGGAACGTACCCGTCAATTGCAATATGTGCTTATATGTGTCTGACAAGAGTGTGTAGACTGTTAAGTGTGCTAGTATGCCTGGGCTGAACCTGCGAGTGGCGCCTCTACCGCCTCAATCCGGTCTATTTTAGAGCAAAAATTTTCTTTGTTTATTCAAAACAGTCGTCTGAACTCTAAAGGTATTCCTAGCTCTCTCTGAATTTCCTTTTGTTGTCAAAATTTCTTTGACTTGATCAAAATTTCAACGTCTGTGCCAAGTTACTGACACTGAGATAGCATGGAACGCAAAAATCTAGCCGAAGTAAAAGCGATTTTGCCCGTTAGCTGAATTAAAAGTTTCACCTCGTACGGTAAATAGGACGCAACATTAACGTACCGCAAATTTCTGTCGGCTAATAACAGTCCGGTTTCATCGTCAATCCAACTGGCGCTGGTGCAACGGGTGTGATGATTCCTGTTGCGTAGTCGGTGATAGCACGATATCGTTTGTCGGCTTCCTAGTTTTATGGTTGTTACGGAATCCTCACTGACAGCGGGGGAAAAGTCACCCACATCAAATGCGATGTCGCTGGGCGAAATAGATTCATGCCGTTTGAACAATCTTAGTGCAGTCACCTTGCAAGAGCCTAGAACTAACAAAAAGCATACGAGTGTCTACCGTTCTTATTTGTCTAACCAGAGGAGGTTCCGTCTTCGGTTTGAATCTAAATTTCTTCTCGTATGGCGACTTGGCGTATCGGCTTGAAATGAAC
>LRSR01014668.1:0-24987 GCA_001579985.1 Hypsibius dujardini | reverse complement strand
AAATGTGTGAAACGCCCGAAGGTGGATGAGTCGTCCTACAGCAAGCCCGAGCCCGCCAAGCAGGCAGACGGCTCTGCCAAGGACTCAAGCAATCTGCGGTCGTTGATTGCCGAAGGTCTGAAAGTGCGACCGTTTGTCCGTCCGCGTGGTGTGAAGACGAGACCATCACGGAAACGCTGTGTGGGGATCACTCCGGCCCATCAACGACAGCTTGACCTTCTCAACGCCGTGCAACGTGATATTGACAATGTGATGCAGGAGAAGAAGAATCAGGACTTCCAGACGGGGCTAAGACAGCTGGATGAGCTGCGTCCCTTGCTGACGAAACGGTTTTGTGTTATCCTCGGCGAATACCTGGACGAACTCTCATCCAACCATGGAGATTGTGGCCAAACAAGGGAAGAGCAACGGCGGGAGGAGCAACCGTCTCTCGGTGGTCCGGTGATCTGGAATGGCTTTTGGTTGGGTAAGAGTTTTAGACCACAAATTGGGCATACTGACAGTGGCGGATTGATCGTTGGACTGACCATTGTTCCTCCGCCCGGCCCCGCCCCCGGCCCCGGCCGGCCGGTTTTAGCGTTACTCTTGCAGGCACTGATTTACCTGCAGACCTATCTGTAAAGACCTTAAATGAGACCACAAAAAACCCTCAAATATGATGCAAAAACAGAAGTTTTTGAAAGCGATTTGCAATTTCAGCGGACCCTGGAATGCCACTAGCAGCTACAGTACCGTAATCTCCCGATCTCAAGGGACACTTTTTGCCCTATCAGTTAATTTAATCCACCCCGGATCTTATCTGTTCACCACCCTTTACTATTGTTTATCTACAATCAATCAATCCACTGGTTCAATTTGTGCGTCAAGAAATTTTGCTTAATCATTCAATCAATCACTGCCAAGTTCGTCTTAAATTGCAACCAATCACGACACAGTGAATCCGATATGAACAGTCAACCGATGACTGGAGGGAGTGGAGCTTAACTGTCCCTTGAGATCGGGATATTACGGTACCAGTCAGTGAAGTCTGGCACTTAGACCTGCTGAATCCGACTGAACTATTGGGAGAAAACACACTGTGCTCTTATTTGTTTTTCTCTTTGCAGAGACCCTGGAACGCTGCCTAACCACGAGCCTCATGATCTACCCGTGGGACCGTGAGGCGCTATCTTATCTGCTCGACATTCGCTGCACAAGTTCCATCGACCCTCCGGCCTTCCGGCTGGACTTTGTCTTCGCTCACAACCCTTTCTTCACCAATTCCATCCTCACCCGGCAGTTTGACTTCCAAAAGAAACACACCAACAGTCTGTCCAGTTCTATCGAACACTACCAACCGGTCTCAACCGCCGGCTGCACCGTCTACTGGCTGCCAGATCAAAACCTGACCAAACGCTCCAAGAAGGCCAAAAATCGCGACGATTCCGACGAACACATCATCACCTGTGTGAAGCGGTCGTTTTTCAACTTTTTTGACCCCATCGTGACGTCGAACTCTGCTGACATCGAGGCCGAACAAACAGCTTTTGACTTGGACTTCCACATAGGGAATGTGATACGAACCAGTCTGGTGCCGGGGGCACAAGCCTTCGTTATGGGCATCTCGAAGGACCCTCTCTACGTGAGGGAACCGAGAGCCGGTCAACACCCAGCCCGGAAAGCGGCTGCTGCGGACATCAACCGTCGACTGACCCGCGAAGAGCTCGAGACCCTCGAAGTCCTATGGTTGAAAAAAGATGGACACGCCCAGCTGGGTTCGCAGGACCGCGAAGTCGATCGACATGTGCAACGCGGCTTGGAACGGATCGGTTATCGCGTGCGACAAGGGCGAGCCTACCGTCCTGGTGACGTCACCACGTCCGGGGAAAGTAGCGGTGAGGGTTCTTTGGCCCGCGATAAGACCGTGAACGGAAAGAGCGTGACTGCGAGAAAGCGGAGCCTTCGAGGGTTGCTGGAGACGAACACGGTCCGGTCGAAGCGCCGGCATCGCGGGATAAAACTGACGGATATCGGAAGGATCGTGGACGAGACGGGCAGTGAAGATGACCGGGCGTCGTTGTTTGACCTGCAGACAGACAGTGCGGACAGTTTCGATAGTGATGTGAGCTTGTTGGTCGGTATGCCGGGTGGTGGGAAGCGGATACAGAGCACAAAAACGTTTGGTAGTTGTGGGAAGCATGTTAGACAAGGAAAACAGAAGAGATGAACCGTTTTACGAATTGGCAAAGGATTTTGTTGGGTTCGGCAGTAAGCTCACGGTCGACCCGGAAGGTGTCGACTACTCCGGAAGGTTGACGGTTCAACCTGAAGACCTACGGTCAATCCGGAGAGATCAGCCGGAAGGTTGACGGTTCAGCCTGAAGACTGACGGTCAGTCCGGAACATTACCGGTTGATCCGGAAGGTCAACGATTCCACCCAAAGGTCTACGGTTAGTCCGAAAGTTTACCGGTCACCGTAGAGTTTTGGCAGCCGGTATAATACCGGTCAACCGGTATTCCTTCGAAATGACCGGTAAGACTTCTGAGCTGTGACCGTAAGTCTTCAGGATGACCCATCAGCCATCCGGGGAAACCGGTAACCTTCCCGACTGACCGGCGGTCTTCCGGACACATCGTCAACCTAGCAGAGTACCAGGTAACCCCCAGGACTAGTCGTCGGTCTTCGAGTTACACCGTCAACCTTCCAGAGAACCCAGTGACTTCTAGGACTAACCGTCGGTCTTTGGGTGACACCATCAATCTTCCGGTGTGACTGGCGACCTTCCGGACTGATTGTAGGTCTTCCGGTTGAACCGTCAAATTTCCGGAGCAACCGATAAGCTTCTGAATTGCCCATGATTCTTTAACTTGAATCGTCAACCTTCGGGGTTGACCGCGAATCTATTGCCGAACCTACCAAGTAGAGCGGATGGTCTTGTGCAGCAACATTCTCTGACTGACACGGCTTCCGACTGCCATTTTACGCTTGTCATGTATCTTGCCGTCTGTTCTGTACGGCTCACCATGTTTTAGTTCTAAGCGTCCCTCACAAAAACGGGGTTTTTGAAAATGTCTCTCAAAAAAACCGTCACACATGTATCTCGTGTGGCACAGTCAACAACCTCGCAAGCAAGAAAGCAGAAAGACAGTCCCAGCCGGCAGACAAAATGATCTGAAGCACGAAATGACAAGCAAAATAATTTGCGTGCATTATTCAGATCAACTTCACAAGCTGTAAGATAACTTTGTCCGCCTGTTTCCCTAACCTACAAGAACACGCAACGTCTAGTACCGAGTGAAGGGACACAATCTATCGTAAAGTAATGCAACTGAACGCCTCACCAAAAGAAAATATCACTGCTTTTAACAATGTTACAATGGATGTGATTAAATGAGAAATGAGGTGATGAGTAGAGTCTTCATGCACGATTCCGGTAAGACCAACAAGCTGGCCAACTTCGTCAGTTATCCGACAGACCGGCGGTAACGGAGAGTTTCAGGGTTCAACCGCCAATAGAGTATGTCTTCGGCACTAACCGCACGATGATAGAGCCTGCACAGTAGTAAGACCTTAATTCAACTACCGTCTAGCGCAAAAGCATACGCAACTGTGATCGGAATTAGAAGAGATTTCGAAACCTGATATAAATTCCGAAACCGAAAAGGGCCGCGGCAGCTATGGACACGGTGGCAGCGGCGATGGTGCTCGATGTTAATGGGGCTCCCTGACATCGTTCTCCATGCATTCCGCAAAATGGACGATCCGAAGGCAGCGGTCGCCCGGGCCATAGTTGCTGGCTCGTAAGATTGCCCAGAGGGTTGCGTGTCTTTAAGGTAAATGGCGCCAAATTCTGTTGGAATATTAAAAGGTTCGTTGATATTACATGGTAAAACTGACTCGAGACGATTTTCAAAGGCGGAACCCAGAATATCTCCGCTTTATACTTTTTTATTAGTGCTATAATTTTGATTATTTTCAACAATAATTATTAATTTTAAAAACATTAATAAAACATTAATTTTATCGGTTAGGGTATTTGAAAACGTTTATTCGGTAGAATTTCAAAACTGGGAAAACATTGGATGATTCCATTTTCCTTGATTTTGAACGAAAAAAATGTGATTCAACAAGCTTAAAAAAATCAATTTCAATTCGTTTGCACTAGCAGAATCTTTTTTTGGATGCCAGGGGCGGAGCTATGCGTCATTTTTGAAATGTGACTCGTACCCTAATACACATCTGGTGTATGAAAAGATTTTTTTCCATACACATAAAAGACGAATTGTCACCTTAAATTTGTACGTACAGGGGTCACCACGAACATTGAATAGTTTTCAAACGGTTGCCACGCAAACTGAGCGCAACTGACGCTGACCTCACAAATGACAAAAACGCCACACCTGAATCCTGAATTAAGTTTATAATAAAAACAAATTTTTAATCTCACGCAGGAAGCCTTCCTGGGGTCGCTGATTAAAATGGCCGATTTTGCTTTTTAACACGGGCTCAGTGGGTTGATTGCTTCAGAGCTTGATTGTGTTAGTGATTTCTTTGAAATTCTGCCTTCCCATCAAATGGTTCTAGAGGCAGTGTAGCAAACAAAGTAACCCTAAAAGGATAACTCATAAAATGGCTGCTCTCTATGAAACTCAAAATGTTCTAGGGGCGGAACTAAAACGATGTTAATGTGTAGAAAGTACTTGTTTTCGCACTTTTGCGCGAATTCTTTTTTCTCAAAAATTTCCTGCTGCATCTCAAGAACCAATAGAACGTGGTTTTTATAGAGAAACTATGTCATGATAACTTACAATGAGCGGTTTTTCGTTTAAGCTCCAAACACGATTGGCGGAACTGAAGTTCGTAGTATACTTTTCGGCTTAAGTTGGCGGGTACAAAAGTACCACTTTCAAGACAAAATTCCTCAAAAGCTCAATTATTGTCAAATTCGTTTCAAATCAAGTTTTAGCTAATCTTAACTTAATGCCCTCCTTGCCACTGAAGTTAATTTTTATTTTCCCACACTCATGGATGTTGGAGGGAGTGACAAATATTATTCAATATTCGTGGTGACCCCTGTAGAAACAGCGGTTTATATCATTCATTTTATGTGCGGCCACCAAAAAACCTACGCCGTACATATGATGTACGATCGCATTTAATTTAATCCGTGTGTACAGTTTTCAGCCCTTGTAAACATTACGCAGGAAAAATATCTTGTCTGACAAAAATCCTTAGAGAAATCTTATGTAATTCGTAAGGCGTATTTTATACATACTTGTAAGACCAACGAAATTTTTAAGACCACGCGAATAAACTCAGGTCTTTTTACGTTTGTAGGGTTGGATGGGCGGAAAGGTTCTAGTCAATGCTTTCATCTATGTATGGACTTTTATCATACGATTTATGCAGCTATTACTTGTGTTTGTTTGAACAGAATTCTGGAAATTGTTTTCAAAAACTTCGTTCAGATAGGCTCAGCATCGAATCGCGCTGACATAACTACAGACGCTGGACAGACCAAGGTATAATAGAGCCTCAATATTGTTCCAGTCTTTCCACAGCCGTGAAACGTGAAAGCACAAATTTTGCAATTTCTCGCGAAAATGCTAAAACTGTTTCAGAACTATTTTTGGACACATATTTCGCCGTGTTTTAAAATAATTAGAAATCCCACCACTGCGTCCCACAAGATGCCAAACCCTGGGCACCCTGCATAGACTTTTATTCTGTCAATTATTTCTAAAAACTTACAGTCTGCTCGCGTTTCGAATAAGAGTGAATTAGGCGTATAAATGTTTGAACGCTCACACATATCGCTTCACATAAATTTAGAAAAAAAAGAGGGGTCACACGTCCTAAGAACGACCTCACAAATTCTGTGAGGAATGGTCTATAATTTGTGCGAAAATGTGACTTTTCGTATGACCTATCGTACTTTATTTTTCATGTGTACTAGGGGTAAGTCTCCGGTCAGGCTCTATAATGACTTGCAACTCCGTCCCTCCGCCTGACGTCTAAAAAATATTCTGCTGATGGCAATCGACTCCAAATTAAATTTTAAAATTGGCCTTATTAAAATCTTTTGAATTCGCTCATTTCCCAAATTGAAGTTATTACAATCAAAATTAATGATAATGGAACCTTCTAATGTTTTCCCAATTTCGAAATAATCATCATAATTTTAACTCTATTAATAAAATTTAAAACAGAAACATTATTCCGGGCCCTCTAAATATCGTCTCAAGTGAGTACTGACATACAAAAATTATAATACCTGTATTGTACAATACTATGAAAAAAATTTGTTGATTATTACTATTTTATATGTATGGTAAAAATAAATAAATTATTCAACTAATTTGTGTTTATTTAATTTGGAATTGGAGAGCTCAAAATTTTGACTTTATTATTTAATAACTGTTTTCTATTTAATTTTGGTGGAACCTAGTAGTTAATTAATGTCTTTTCAGAAATTAAAATAATAAATAAGAAAGTGATTTCCAAAGGTTTTTAAATGGTTTAGTTTAGCGCCGTGTTTTAGAGTTTAGTTTATTTAATTCGATAGATCATGAGATACAAAAAGATATATTTTCACCGTAAAAGTCGCGGATGCTGTGTCGAACCGTTGAAGGACGAGATTAGCTGCCCGCGTACCGTCCGGTCCAAATGTAAAGTTTTCGTACCGCAGCGCAATGGTTCGATTCTTCAATTTGTTGAGGAAATGGGCCGGGTTGACACGGTAATCACCCGAGAACTGTGTCTCATTCAGGAGTGTTGCGAGCAGCTCGACGGATTCGTAGCAGCGTAAGACAAACTCATTGAACTATAAGTTGAAGTTGTGCGTACAGCTGCTTGCAGGTTACTTGCAAACGTTTGATTTGGTGTGGTTTGTCAAACAAGACTACACGTTGTTTGACTGGTGAAAATTTCAAACGGCTTATCGATCAATCAACTCAATGTATGCATCACGAATTTCGTTGCCCAGAAATCTTGATTTGTTGTCGTTTTCTTCGACTGATTGAGTCTGTCACCCGTTTTCAGTTTCCACTGTGCCGAATTTCAGTCTTAATTTTCAAATATATTTCCCAAATGAGTACAGTCTACTTCTTTATGTTTGGTGACGAGATTTTGACCGGTTTTTGCTTTAAGAAATTAAAACTTTATAACATGTGTAGACTTGCGGCTCACGATACGTCAAATCAAAAGTTTGCAAGTAACCTGCAAGTAGCTGTACACCGAAATAGACAAATTTTAGTCACTATAGTATAGGAAGACTAGCGATGGCAAAACTAAAAATACTTAACTAAGACTTTTTGTTACTAATTGATCGGCTTCCCTTTTTTTGATTGACTAAAAAATGAATTAAAAGTTTTATTTGCTAAAAATGTAATTGAGAAAATTAAAAAAAAATTATTCAACTAATTTCGACTATAACTAGACTAAAAGTTTCAGTTATTTAACAAAACTGAACTGAGAATTCTTAGAAGCAATTTTTTAGTCGATTAAAGTTTGTTTTTGCCATCCCTAACTTGGGGAGTTATTCAAGTGCCAAACTCAGAATCACTTGAACTTGTTCTTTTTTATTAGGACCTACTAAAGTGATGAATATAACATTATTTCACCGCCACATGGCTTGAGATTAAGCAGTCAATCGATTGCACCCAGCGGTAAATGCAATGGGACCATTTCAAACTTTGAAATTTCACCAAAAATAAATTCGCCTGTCTGTGGCAGTGAAATAATTTTTTTATATTCATCACCTAAATAGGTTTTAATAAAAAAATATGTCGAAGTGGTTCTGAAATCAGCGCTTGAATAACTCCCCAAGTAAGGGAGACATTAAGAAGTTTAGAGAGCGACCTTAATATATTCCGGATCGTATTGGCTTGTTTTATTGATGTACGTATCGTTGCCCCGACGAACGATGCGTTGCATCAGGCTGTCCAGCTGGGTCCAGTTAAAGGCTTCCGTTCGTATGATTAACATACTTTCGAAGGCGGTTTTGACCTTCTGTAAGTGAATGGGAAAATGAATACCGGTAGTAACAAGCAAACAATATAAGAGGCTACGAAACAAAAACGGGTTGTTAGGTCGCCAAATCGCAAATTGAGTTCTCGGAGTTTTGCTACTGCACAGTAATGGTACTATATTGTGTAAAAGGAATGTCGATGATTTGATTGAAACTCAGGCAGTAAGAGTGACGGAACCATCAGTAAAGTGAAAAGCAGAATTCAGAGAAAAACGTCTTCAAAGTTTTGCATCTAGTTTCCATCTTTCCAACAACGTTCCCAATCGTTCCCAAGCGTTTCCAACGTTCAAAATAAGTCTGTAGTACTGAACTAGATTAATGAGAAAAATAAGAAAAATAAGGCAAGGGAAACAGTATTCGGTCGCCCCAAACAGAATTTAATTTTTTTAGATTTTTTTTCGAATCAAGTAGAGAAATGAATTTGCTATATCAGTGCGTCAAAAATTAATTTTCGGATTTTTTTACTCTGGCTACTTCAAATGCGTTTTTCTCGAAACCTTATTCAATGGGGAAACGACCCGTTTTGTTTAGCAGCCTCTCATGTAATTAAGTTATACTGTACAAACGGGGAAATCAAGTCGTTCTCGTCTAGTTCGTTCTGTTTATAAGAGATGGCCAAAATAAACAAATTAATATATCAAATAAAGTAAAAAGAGTTTTATTTAAAAAAAATATTTTAGTCTTTCGTAATATCTGAAACAAACTAAACTACAGTTTTAATTGGAATAAAACTAAATTTGCCATTAACTGAATTTAAACCGAATTGGAAGGTGCACCTAATAACCAGGGACGATTTTCAACCTCCACACTAAGATTCTATTCGCCATATATGCGTTTAATAGAACTATATTTATGATGATTTTCGATATTAATATATTCTCAGTGTGATTTAAAAAAAATTTGCGTAATTTTAAAGTTGGGCAAACACGGGAAATTTTTTTCACTATCTTTGATTTTCCCTGTAAAAATGCTAGTTTTCAGAAATAATTTATCAGACATATTTCATTGCTATCCCAACCAAAATTGAATTACAAATCGATTGGCATTGGCCGAAGTTTGTTTGATATAATGGGGCGGGGCTATAATCAGTTCCTGTAGGTGCACACAATAATTCACAGGCTCTTCCAATATTGAGTAATAGCTCCGCCCCTGACTTAAAAAAAACCCTTAAACTGATGCTAACTAATTTCAAATTCAGTTTTGGTTGGGATAACGTTAAAATTTGTTTGATCAAATCACTTTCGAAAAAAAATTTACGGTGAAAAAATCAAAAGAAGTATAAACTGCCATTGTTTTCCCAACTTCAAAATTACGCCACAAAAAAATTTCTTGGAACCACACCGAGAATGTGTAGATGGAAAATCATCATGAAGACAGTACTATTGAAAAAACATATAGCGAATAGATTTTAGGAGTGGACTTTGAAGATCATCCCTGGTAAGCGAAATAGTAAGAATCCTTTGTGGATTAATTAGATTAAAAAATTACTAGATTGAAAAACTTTCTTGAGAAATTTTTGTTGCCGCCATCGCTACTGTTTAGAGTAAGATACCAAGTAGCAAGTAGCAAGTAGCAAGTAGCAAGTACCAAGTCAAGATCGTCACCGTCGTTCCATTCAGCTGGTTTCTCTTTGGGCACTTGAAAGATGTAGACATAAATAAATACCTACAATATTTCATAGTAATGATTTTTAGTATTCTGCCAGCATCAACAAACAGACCGACTATCATTCATAGAATATAACGCATAAATCTAACTGCAGTCATACGTATTCGTTTCGGTCCGTCATTCTAAGGTCAAACGCTGTTGCCTGTAATGAAGATGATGACCACAATTAAGACGTTACGTTTTCTTCTGTACTACAGTGCGCTCTTACCATAATTTCTCGCAGTGGTTCATGCAAGGTATCACAAAGAATGACTGCAACAAAACATCCACGGAACGGTTATAATAATAAAAACAACAACTCACATTCGGAGGACATCGAAAGTGGGCCATTTGCACAGTACGAGGAATCCGGCCTGTTCCTCTTCACCTATTTTCCTGGCCAATTCTTTTGCCACTCTTGCCAATGCCGATCACTGATGAATTCACCAAAAAGTCGCAGAGTCTTTTTAGGAACAGTGCCCGCTTCAAAATGTAATTTGCAATCGATTGACATGAGCGGAAAGTGTTTTAAAGTAAGGGGGCGGAGTCCCAAATCATCTCTGAAATTACACTCGGATTCCCATTCCATGTCATAATGGTCACCGTGGCTCTGCCCCTTCCTCAATTTATGTCCATTGATTGAAAATTAAATTTCTGATTGAAAAGTGTCAAGAACACATAATTGTGGATCTTTTGATGAGGGGGGGGGGCAGTAATAGGAATCGTCAGGGCCATTATTAAACAAGTTGTTGAGGATTTCCATTAAAAATTATTATAACTATTAATTAATTAATTAATTAATTAATTAAGTCATTATAAACCCATTATAAAACGGGTTGTTTAGGAATAAATCGGACCCTTCTACTCGTACTTCGCGAATGATTTGCCGCTTTCCACAGAGCTCGATAATAAATCTGCGGTTTCATGTCCTTCGTCGAGTCCATCTGAATGATCATCGAATCGATATCATGCGCTCGACTTTCCAGTGCCGCCAGCAACCCGACGGTTTGCCCCGCAATCCGGCCTGCGTAATCTAGTATGGCACCGAGGTTGAGATCGTGAATCAGGGCAATGGACCGCCATTCGAATCGGTCCATCAAAGCAAGGAGGGCGATGCCGTTGTCGAAATTGGAGCCGGGGAAGAAGGTCGTCATGGTGGGGTACCGGCCCCCGCGAGCGGGAGGTCTGGCCCCACTGTAAAAGCCGGCAATTTACAATCAAAAGGAGTATGCCACCCGAATGATGTTATCTAATAAAACCACCCCGTGAGTACACACATACGTACCATGAAAAGGTCAAGACGTTGTCTTCTAAAAAGGGCAAAAATGAACCTTTCGTTTAAAGGTTTATTATGTTCTCTAGGTGGCTCAATGTCCTCTACAATTCCTGTTGTCTTAGGAGTGACTTAATACAGAATTACATGTAATTATTAGGAATCAATTAATTCTATTATATGTGTTAATTTAACTAATCAATAACGTAAAATATAGAATTAGTTGCCTTTAATTGACCAACAAACATGCTGATTTTTCGTCCTTGGTAGAGAGGGCATCAAATGTCAAATTCAAATCAAATCAAATCAAATCAAAACAAATCAAAAAAAATTGAGCCCGTTTTTTTATTTGAAATTCATTTGATTTGATTTTGAGTTGAATTTAACCATTTTTGCTGGCCAAAACTCCGTAAATTCATACCGTCTCATCAGTTTGAGAGGACTTGTGGTCATAAATTGATAAATTGATCAAACCCTGGGTCACACTTCGTAAACCGGATATGGAACCACCTAATTTTAGAAACGGAAGCTTGTTTAACAGTGGACTTTTTTAAGAGTAGCTTGAACTGTATTGGAGCCAACTGTTCTGCGTGAAGGAGTACTTGCCTCAACGCTACGTAACTACACACACGTGGCCAGATTACTGGGTGGCAGAGTTCGAGCCATTCTTAAGCTGGGGGCAAGCAAAAGTGCGTGGCCCGAGTTTGAGCCAAACACATAGTATTGTGGCCATGTATGTACAAAGACAAGTACGAGTATATGCTTGTCTCTTTTTACTGAAACCTTCAGTATGTGCTAGTACTGACGTCCGTTTTTCTCTTTTACCCCTTTGCCTTACTCTCCTCTAATCACTGCTCACTCTTTTCCGTTCTTTTATTTGTCTGCTTTTTGGGTTTTTTTATTAAGACAGTGTCGCTGCCTCCAGCGGAGAGTCATCTCCGATGCAATGCGACGTTAAGAAATTAAACCAACCAACCAAAGTAGAAATTCATCGTCGGACTTCGAATCAAAGCTGCCGTTACGACGAAACTAACAAGGAAATTGCCACCTAGATCTGGTTCAAATTGCGTGAGACCTCTTTTTCTAACATCAATAAAACATTAAACTTTGAAACGGACACTGTTACTGCTAACTGGGAAAAATGTATGGTGAAACGATAATTAAAAAGTACTTCCTTGGTCATCTGAGCGACAGTGAGAATTGAGAAATATCTTTGAAGTCCTGTCAAATAAAAATTTAATGATCAAATGACTTTCAAAATTAAATCAAATCAAATGTGCCTTTTCGTCAATTGATATTATCCCTAGCCCCGGAGTGTCATTTGTCGATAAATGTAACGGAGTTTGGGAGGTCGGGTGTATGGTACTATTGGAAAGGTCTTCGTCTGCCGTGACATTTGTACGAGTAAAATATGCAATGAAAATTACGCACGTGGTGGTGTGGATCAGCTCTTCATTTTTGCCTCTGGCTCAACAGACGCTATTAGTTCTGACCTTTTCGTCCCTATCGTCCTGTCCCTTTGTTGGCCTCGGGATCGTACAGAGATTATGCAGTACGACTTTACGACTACAAGTCTTCAGGCACGATCGGGCCTTTGGATGGGGTCGATACGGCCGACATGAAAACTACCAAAAAAAACGCAAAAAAACCCCAAAAAGGGAAAATTACGAAAATACAATTTAACGAAAAGTGAAAAAACGGAAAAACTGAAATTTAAAAAAAATGAAAATTACGAAAACTGATTTTACTAAAACGAAAAAGAACAAAAATTAAATATGTACTTAAATATTTAAATATTTGCCAAATGCACAAGCCACATTTTCCTTTGCGATAAGGTTAATACTTACTGTACGCTTTCGATCTCAAGGGTCGATTTTAGGTTCGGCCCGAAAACACGTTCCGTCGCTCGCTTGGTTGTTCATTCAGATTCACTTAAACTTTTTTGACTTCGAAATTTTGATTTCAATCAAGCAAGGTAGCATAGCCTGTCAGGCGAAAACCAACGGGCCAATTACGGACAAGTGAACGGAATTGAACGATCCGCTCAAGTTTGATGTCAATCAGCGGGGGTGGGGCATAATCGATCCTTGAGATTGGGAGCGTACAGTATGAGGTAAGAGCACTGGAATGGCCCACTTGACTTTCCCGTACCCTGGAATGGACCACCGGGCGGCAGGGGGCGCTCTGTCGCAATTTAATAAAAAACAAATAAGTTACTGCGTAGTCAGCGACCTCTACAGTGGACTTTCTCCAATCGTCCAACGGAGCTTTTTATTTCTCTTTTTTAAACATGTTCCCACAATTGTTTTTCATATGTGATACGCGTTCCACCGAATTATCGAATATTCTCTGTCGCTTAGAACCGTATTGATTTGATATTGATTCGTTAAATTAGATTTTCGGAGTTTTTCCTTTTTCGTTTTTTTCGTTTTTGGCCGCAGATACTGTACTGTAAATACAACCATTGGAACAGATTCAGCTGAAAGCGGGTTATAGATTGGCCATTGTAAATAGTGACATCTTTAGCTCAAACTCTCAGCATTATCTTTTAAATGTTAGACCAGCTATACCACGCCAGCACTGCTGACGGATCACTTGATTACTGGCTTGTTAGTAGTTCGCTAATTTAATTGTAGCCAACGATCAAACGATCGAACGATTAAACAATGAGAACGAATTATTGGATCACCGAACGGACCAACGAACGATCGATCAAACAGGCACAATATGCTGCAAACAAATAAATGAACGAACGAGTGAACGGGCAACAACAAACGAACAGAAAGAAACAACAAGCGCAACTAGCGAGCGCTCGGTTGTACTGAGTGAAAATCCATCGAAAACAAGAACACATGGAACAAAGAAAGGAAAACACGAACCGAGGAGCGCAAACTGGCGATTAAACGAACCAGCGATTAAACGAACCGACGGTCTAGGCCTTGAACTAAATGCAAAGCCAAATGTTAAGGCAGAACGTTCGAACTTAGGAACAAAAATGAACACGGAAACGAACGCTTCACTTAACAAACCCAAAGGCATCATCAACCAGCAATGCTAGCAAAACAAATTATACGAATAAATAACATATGTAAGTGCTGTAATTTACCGTGTGACGTCTCAATGTCTCAATGTGGACACATTAAGCGTAACAAAATGCTGCCTCTTACCTCTGGCGAAATCGCCAATGGTCGGATAAAGCTGTGGACAGAGCACTGTAAAATCATTTTCACGGCTTTTACTGGAGGAACCGCAGCTACATGAGATGAGACACAAAAGCCGCCGCACAGCATCAGGGGAAGTCAGCAAATCGGCTCCCTCTCAAAATCGTCATTAAATCGGTTCACTCTTGGATTTCCGTTTGATGGCAGGTGCTTGCTTGATTTACAAAAGTGCTGTGTTATACTAGGATCTGTTATAAAAAATCAGGCCCTCAAACACTTGCTATCAAGGCTTCGGCCACAAGTCCCTCGTCCAGGCAGGGTCCAGAATTTAGGATTTAATTTTTTTGTGAGGAAGAAACTTAAAAGACTCCAAAAAAGATTCAGTTTATCAAGTTATGGAACAACGGTCAATATAGAAAAAAAACGAAAGTGGGAGGGGACAAGAAGGGAGAAGGAGAGGGGGACTCGTAGCCTAAGCCAAAAACTTGCGCTTACACACGTAGCAAAAACCTTGCGCTGAAACTGAATCAAGCACTTTAACTCGGGGACTGTGTATAACAGCCATACAACGCATGTAATGACATAACTCGGTTAGCGCAAGGTTTTTGCCACGTGTGTATCAAAGATAAACAAGTGAGTGAGCTTATCATGACGATTTTTAGGGTGAACCGATTTGCTGACTTTACCTCATACTACTGATTTATTTACCGGCATTTAAAATAATCGTATGATCGCCCGCACTGAAGAGCGCTGCATTCGCGTACGCGCTGGTGAATTCGTTAATCGTCTGGCCGACCCCATCCGGCGTGCATGAGAACGGGTACTGACCCATGTCCATGGCGGTGATTGTGAGGGAGTCGGGGGCAAACAGTCGCGGATACATTACCGCCATGTCGTCCAGTGCGATAGCATACGCCGGTGCGATCGTCACCGAGCTCGTGGCCCCTCCCAAGGCCGAAGTGGTGGTCACCAAGTGGAGGCGACCCTCCGCAAAACTCATTGTCCACCACAGGCAGACGTAGTAGTACCGGACGGACGTCGTTCCCCGTTTTGGAAAGGTCATTCTCTGGCAGACGCAGCTGTAATGTCAGGGAGGTATATAAGAAAGGAAGGAAAAGTATTGTACTGCCCTCAATCTACCCGGAAAGAGTGAAGAATGCGCCGGGTGGGACAATGACAAAGCAAGGAATAAGCTGTCAGTCACAATGAGGCTCAAGTCCTAACGCAAGCGCTCTCTACCCCCTACATAGACACATTTTATATATATATATTAATAGAATGTGCATCTACCGATTAAAAGGGCATAATTTCTCACAATCAGCGGGATGGGTATATGATATTTCGCATGTTTACGAAATTTTCGATGAAAAAGAACAGCGTTTCTGCTCCCGGAATATGTCAGACGCGTCACAAGATGTTCTCGTTCCGCAAGATAGAATTGTAGGAATGAGGGTTCGCGCTTAGGGCAAAACTAATCAACCTGATGAAATGTTTCCCAATGGAGAGTTTCTAGTAGGCTCTACTGACTTTGCGATGCGTTCTGGGCCGTTTTTGCAATTATACTGGGCGTCCTTACCCTTTGACGCTATTATTTTCTGAAGATAGCGTTGAAAGTTCAGAGCAGTTCCTTAACAGCTACGAAGTCAATCAGGTCACACACAATCTCAGTGGTTTCATTCCATGGTTTTCGTCTCCCGTGGCGTCTAAACATCAGAGGGTTTCGTAGTGGACGCAATCTATTTATCTGTTACTCCATTTCACGGAGCATCCCTTCATTATCGATTGAGTAATCGAAAACGATACGCATGTGGTTCTCTGTCTGTCTGTCTGTCTGTCTGTCTGTCTGCTGTCTGTCTGTCTGTCTGTCTGTCTGTCTGTCTGTTTATCTGCTTGTCTGTAGGCATGCATTTCAATGCACGGCCAGTTCCAGTACATCGACATTGAAACTTTGTTTTCTTACTAAGGCAGAAAAATGGGTGACTAAAAAATACAAACCAAACATATTGTCCTAGTAATTGCTTATTTACCTAGGAGTATAATCTACTTTTGGGACGGTTTGTTACGTTCATCATGCTGTGAGGTCGACCTCATGATATCCTCTGACTTTCTCATCTTCTACAGCTGTGTTTGTATGCTCAGATATTATATCATATCCCAACATAACTTCAGACATCGTAAAAGGTTTTTTAATTAAATTCATGAGTAATACATGTACAAAACTGCGTGCCACCTTCACAGAAAGTGATATCAGAGACAGAGAGCGACGCTCAAAAAGACAGAGGTATGAAAAAATAGAGTTTCGAGTATAACTGTTGCCGAAAAAAAGGCGACCAACAAGGCAGCTGCGCGTACAAGAGTATTCAGCTCCTCCTGAGGAGCGAGAGAGAGAAGAATAAGGGAAGATCTAAAATACAAGGTCCAAGGCAACTACGAAATTACGTGCAGATAAAAATGGGATAATAAGAAATACGAGAGAGAGAGAGAAAGATGGTATAAAGGGGGAGAATCAATGGGTTAAGACTAAAATTCCAAAAGAGATGCCGGCGAGGAGTCAAAACGTGCCCTTCCCGTACGTGCAAAAGGTGGCAAATAAAACGTCATGAAAAAGGAGGCGGCGAAAACAACAGAGGGGGAATGGATATGGGTGCAAAAGAGGATGCAAAAACAAAGGCCAAAAAAGAGGTAAACAAAATGCAGCAACATTATCTCTTTTTCTTCATCTTCCTCCACCGAGTTCGGAGCACGCCACCACGGACAGCATGGTCCTCGAAAGAGTATTACCTTCATCCGTATCACCACAAACACCGCACACACTACTCCATCCGGATGGAGATCTCCTTAACGGGGGCGCGACGAAACGCCGCGTCCTCGTCGTCGTCAATCATTTCCGCATACTCTACGACGGGCGCATTGCCAGACGAATTGTCGCTGCTTCCATGAGCGTCGTAATGGACATAGATGGCGTCGGGCTGGCCGTTCTGGCTTGCTACAGCGGCGGCGGAGTCAACAGAGCGACGGGCAATCGGGTTGGGCGGGAGCGGGGAGCGACGACGGGGCGACGTCGGACGCAAGTTCACCGGGCGCGGGTTCGGGAGGACGTAGTCGTAGTCAGGCGGGATGGTCAGCTGGCGGAGCTGTGTGATAATATCGGAAAAGTCCGGACGGTTCTCGGGGGCGTAGTCCCAGCAGCAACACATCAACGCGTACCTGAGGATCACAAAAAATGGTCAGGCTTCGCGAAGATCGAACAAACAAACGGTGGTGGAGGACCAAACACTGAAGGAGAAACATTCAGACGCACAGACTAAAAAACAGACAATTAAGCTGGGGGTCAAGACAGCTGACGGAATGTACAGTAAGTCATTAGGCCAGGCACGGAGTAAGCGCAATGTGTAAGTGAAAGTGCAGGCATGAAGGAAGGCGCAGACGAGCACACAAGAAATAAGCGGCTAGCCAGGCAGACACGCGGACCAATTTTCACATAACGGTTGTAGCAAGGACGAATACGCATTCCACATCTGCGAGTACTGTATAATGTGGATGAAAACACGGGAACATGTTCGCTTGAACAGAACACGCGTAAATTGCCACCAGTGTCTGATAGATTCAAGAATGGAGCACAAGACTGCGATCAATTGATTTGACGATTGTTGATTTGAATTGTTGATTTGACGCGCTCAGTCTTAAAAATTTGATTGTTGATTCGTCTTGCGTCTGAAACCGGAGTTATTCCACTGATTTCTTTTAGTTTGTTTAACGAAAAGTCTTTGAGGGAGGAAGTCAAGCTGGATTCTGATTTGTAATTATGGATTACGGGCGTAATGCTGTAATCGTACGGGCAGAATTTACCGCACCGGTGGGCAAAATAAGCGATCGTTCGATTGGCCAACAATTCTTCCCGTGTTTCCATCCAGAGTATACAGCAGCTGTTTGTGCTTGTAGGAACTTCTGTTTCGCACGACATCCTGCCTTTGTTCTTCTTTATGCAGAACTAATTCTGTCTGTCTGCATATCTGCCTGCATGTCTGTACATCTGTCTGTCGCTATATGTTTGTATGTTTGTTTGTCCATCTGTGTTTGGCTGCATATCTGCATATCTGCACATCTACATGTCTGTCTGTCTGTCTGTCTGTCTGTCTGCCTATCAGAATTGAAAAGCAGACAACTTCACTTACACCTCGGGAGTGCATCCCGGCGGTCGCTTCATCCGCTCACCCCGTTCCAGCGAGCCCTCCAGCTGGAGTATCGAGTCGACATCTGCCCACGGCGCCCTCCCCCACGACTCCAGTTCCCACAGCAGCACCCCAAACGCCCAGACGTCGCTCTTGGTAGAGTAGAGAGCGTGTCGCAGCGACTCCGGTGCCAGCCACTTCCACGGCATCTTGCCGTGCTGCTGCATGCGGTAGTAGGTCTGGGTGACGCGTGACAGTCCGAAGTCGGTAATCTTGGCCTGGTTGCCGGCGGTGATGAGGACGTTACGGGCAGCCAAGTCGCGATGGACAATGTGATGGGCGGCCAAATGAGCCATGCCTAGGGATTTTAAAAATTAAACCAGCGCTTAGTTGTACGTCTAATTAAAATTACTGCAGATTTCAAGATTTTTCGATTTAGTTTAAATCGGAACTGGTCTACCAATTTTAGTTTTATTTATCTAATGTTTACTCACCGTTTTTCAAACCTTAATAACAGACTTACGATTTCAAATTTATCTATTTCAAAAATTTAACAAATTTATTTTATTATATTTTTAGAGGAAATTCGTAGATTACTTTTACTTTCGTTAAGTGTAAGCGACGATTATAAATTGTCAGCGGTTAGTTAAAAAAACCAAATAAATCACAAAGTATTAAAAATATTAATTTAATTTAATGTAAATTACAAAAAATCAATTAAATGTAGTTTAAGTTAAAACTTCAATTAGATCTAGTTTATTTAGTTTGTTGTAATCAAATAGTCAGTAAAAATGCTAATTTAAGGTATTTTTTCTAAAACTGTAAAACGAAAAGTGACAACTTAAATTACCAAAAATTTCAGTTTTATTTTATTTCACAAGTTTTCGTTCGTGTTCTTTAACAACCGTACCTTCGGCAGCCTGGATGGCTAAGTCGCGCAGGAGTCGACGGGTTGGCCGAAATTGTTTCCGCTCGTGATGACGGAGGAAGGTCCCGAGGTCGCCGTTGGTACAGAATTCCGTGAGGAAGAACGGTTGCCTTAGCGGAGTAGTCGAGGGAAGAGGAACGGCTGCGTCGTCGGCAAAGGGGTGGTCCTGCGCAGTGTACTTACCGATAATGCTGATGATGTTGGGATGGGCGGGGATTGCGGTGATGATGTTTATTTCGCTCATGAGGTTGCTGATTTTTTCCGCTAGGTCGGCACCGGTACCTGGAGGTGGGTGGAAAGGATTAGTTGCAAGACTTTGCGATGATACAGGCTCACAGACATAAACAGACAACGGCAACGTTATTGAGACAAAGAATCAGCTGATCAAGAAAGGCATGCAGTCAATTCAACAAAATGCCGCCGCACAATTGTAAAGTTACTGATGATAACTGATGATGGCACGAGCAGACAAGCAAACAGACAGACAGACAAACAGGCAGGCAAACAGGCAGACAAACAGGCAGGCAGACAAACAGGCAGGCAGACAAACAGACAAACACAGGCAGACAGGTCAAGACAGACAGTCAAAACTGAAGCATGTCATGATATAACGCACGACGGACAAGTGTGGTGAGATAATTACTGAAGTAAAAAGTAAACGCACTGAGAGATAAGGAAAATGAAAACAAATTCTGGGATATTCAGCAAATGGCTGACCTTCAATGGACTTCACCGCCACTTCCACCGGCAACACCGACGGTATGGACAGGCGCGCACGATAGACAACGCCAAAGGCCCCTCGCGCAATCTCCTCTAGGTTAGTCAGCGCGGCCACCGAAACCGAGCCCTGATACGGCGGAAGGAGGGTGATCTTTGGCATCCAGGTGATGCGGTAACCGTCATTGTCCACATGATTGTGGACAGGGGCAGGAGTCTGGAAATCATGATAAGTTAGCTGAGAGAAGCATGTGCAGGCCGAGAGACAGACAAATGGACAGAGAAAGACAGACAAGACAAACACAAAGGCAGACGGAAGTACCGACAAGCAGAGTCGAGGGACCTTACCCGAGACTTCCTGTTGGGAAACCACTGCAAAATTGGACCTCGACGTGTGATAGTGGGGAGCAGCGGAGGACGTGCCGCTTCCCGCTTCTTCTTCCCATCGTGATGCCACTTAAGGAATGCTAAGCCGGCACAAAGGAAAGCAAAAGAAAACAATCCGACGCCCAGTCCAATCATATGAGTCGGCAGCAACATTTCTTCGTTGAGGGAGCGCAGAGTAGTCGAGGTGGCAGTTGTCGCGGTGGAAGGCAGCGGCGAAGCAGGTAGAAGCGTAGACAATGAAGGATCCACTAAAAAACCAAAGCCCAGCATTTCAGGCAAGCCAAAAGATGAACATATAGACATACAGAGGGACCGACAGACAAGGCAGCGCAGAACTAACAGATAGACAGACAGAGACAGGCAAGAAGGCAGAGAGGCAAGAAGACAGACACAGACTGACAAACTGAGACACAGGAAAAGAGAGATAGACGGGCAGAGACAGGCATACATACTACAGACTGGAAAAGGAATACACACCAGACCAAATCTCCTGATTTTCAGCAGATGAGTACGAACTGGGCGGGCACATACCGTACTGAGGAACTTTGATCTCCGCCTTCTCGCTGCGGATGCTGGCAACCTTGCCAGAAGGTATCTTTGAAGAGAAAGCTCTGACGGTGATGGTATAGTCGTAATTCGGCAGCAATCCATGTAGAATGGCCTTTGTCTAAATCCAAGCCAGAATTCCTCACGGATCAAGTTTTCAATTGACATAACACAATCGCAGCAATGAATATGTAACGTGCACAAGCAGTACTGACATCGTTGAGAACTTTGCTGCCGGTGGACCGAGTGAGGACTGTGTCAGTCGGGATTTCCGCCGCATTGAGTGGCAATTTGTTCTGCCAGATGACCTCGTACGACAGGTCGTGGGATGTGATGACCGGCAAGCTGCCATTCAGCAACGCCGGCATCGTTGGAGCATTCCACGAAAGTGCCATATCGATCGTCCCGGACTGTATGAAGACCGATGCGAAATGTCCCTCCAGATTCGTCGGGGGAGGAGGAGCTGCAAAAAAAACCACAGGTCTGTCTGCCTGCCCGTCTTTGTGTGACTGTGAATGTCTGCCTGTGAGTCTAAAGAAATCTCTGAGTCTGATTCTGCCTGTCTGTCTGTCCGTCTGCTTTGACTGAATCCTTCAGGTATCATACCACAAACGGTCAAATCGCCATTGGTAGCCTGCAGACAGGTGAGCGTCATGAACTCCGGAAACTGGGCGCTCGCGTACTCCGGCGTCAGGGTGCGGCAGTGGGTCCGTACACGCACCACGTAGGCACGACCCGGCGCCAGGCCGGTAGCCACGAAGGTGTTAGCGGTGTCCGTCTCAGAGATCTAAATTGAGATACAAACAAAAAATCCAAAGTTTCCAAAAAAGTGAATTTGGCATCAGGAGGAAGAGAATTGGTTAGAGAAAAAGGAGCAAGAAACTGCGCTGCTGACCGTGTACGAAGTGGGAGTGACTTCCTTTTTGGCATCGGATCCCCAGAACTGGAAGTCATAGCTGCATTCCGTGACTGCAATGAGGAAGAAAAAATACTTTTGGTTTGGCTGAGGTGAAGCAAGGTCATGCTGTGTATGCGTGTGTCTCGGCGCAATCGTGATGCAATCTTTTGACAGCAACACCCTGTCGTCCTGTTATCCACACAAGCAGCGCATGATTGAAATTTTTGAAAAACCACCTGCAAATCAGAATCGGGATGCGGAAGTAACCCGAAAGGGAAGAAAATGTTCATGTGGAATAATTCTTCCCTGTGCTGGTCAAAATTAAATTGTGGATAATTTATTCTTTAATCAATATTACACCAATTCCAATTTAAACATTTTTTTAATCTATATTTTTTCATATGAGAAACATTTTTCTTAGCACATAACCATGAATGGTAGTATTTTCCGATGCGTCGGCTCAAAAAATACACTGAAAAGGTCATTGTTGTTATTTAGTTGTAAAGAGTTTTGATTATAATTCCGAATTTTAAAAAAATTAAAAAAATTTAGAAGATAAGTTTTGCCATCGTAAAAAGGATTACTACATTAAAATCTGGACAAATAACGAAAGAAATTATGAGATATTTCTCTGTATTTCCAGAACTCCTTAACCCATCGATTAATCAATCAATCAATCAATGGCTTATAATACGTGAACCGGCAAAACTTCCGGGAGTCTGAGAGCTAAAGGTCCTCTACCCCAACCGAAACCTGGCGAAACGAGCGACCTTCCAGCTCCAGCCGATTCACGCACGACACGCAGACACATTGGCAAAGAAAAAGAAAGCTAAGCGAGAAATATGGAAATCAAATGAAGGCTGGACCGTGGAGGGTGAAAACATTTGCATAACGCAATGGACAAATTCAATCAATCAATCAATCAATAGAACTGGCTGCAAAATTGGAGGAAACTTCCGGGAGCTGGTGGCTGAATTTCATCTCTCCCAACAAGCATTAAGACTACTCCAACGGAAGCCCGTTCGTTATGTTTCCCGCAGAAATTAAAAAAAGCCATAGGGAAGTGAGCACGCAGTGAAGGAACTCAACATCAAATTCGCCCAGTTGAAAAATTACTTGGCCGCAGTGGCGCGCCACATGTAACCGGTGTGATTTCTACTGTGTGCTGCGTCAAACTCTTACCGGTGGACATCTGCCTGGTGAAGGAGATGGTGGCGTTGATGGTGCCGCTTTCCGTGTCTAAAACCTGCCGAAGCACTTGCAGATTGACGGGCGGGAGCGTGGACATCACGGCGCTGAAGCAGTTAATTAGGAAAATGAATCGGAAGAACAGCTCGGAGTTTGCCATTTTGAAGGAGTTGAAATGGATGCGACAGTGAAAGAAAAAAGTGAACAGAAAAGCGCTGCGGCTGCGCTGCTGTCGGCTCGGCTGAGTGAGTGGCGCGCGTGAGCGAGCGATAGGAGAAATTTAGCGGGCCGTGCGTGTACACGCAAATTTTGTGAGACGCGTCGCGCGTCTTTTGCCTGCGGATAAATTTCATCCAGGTAAACAGGGAAGGCGCGGAGCGGAGACAGCGAGCGATTGGGCCTTGTAGCGACGCGGTCACATGACCGTGTCTTACGCAATTTCAGAAGGGCGATGTAAACATTCTGCGTTGATTGATTGATAATTTTGATGTTGGAAGACGCTTTTATGAAATTGATGTTTTGAGTACAGTATCTGCTTAGTTTGTTTCCACGATCTTTATATTTAATATAATTTAATTAAAAGAATTCTGCGAAGATATTAAATAAAATATCTGTTAAATAAAATACTTACAGCGGCGGCGGTCTATTTAAATAAAAATATTTCTTAGGCAAAAATTGGATATTTTATTTAATAAATTAGTAAATCGGGAATTTAAATTAAATTAAATTTAGGGAAAAATAGCTATTTAGTAGCAGAACGAGTGACAAATTTCGTAATGCACATTGCAGGGCAAATTTAAATACAATAGGAAGACCAAGAAGACCTATCAATCGCCTGTGCTACGAATAAATCCCTTCAAGTTACGCAATTTCAAATGCGTTGCACTTGTATATCTTATATTTATAGTATATATAGTATATATTTTAGTATTATATCTAATATATTTATGTATTTAAACAACACTACTCGAGTGGTCTTAATTTTCTCAGTTTTTTAACAATTTTTTAGCATTTGAAAAAAGTTACTGTACCGTCTCGATCATTTGGTGCTGCTTTTTAGACCCACCCGTACATTATGACTGCACATACTGCGCTTCACTGCGGTCATAAGATACGGTGGATCTAAAACGCAGCACCAAATGATCGAGACAGTAAAGTATCCAGATAAGCACAGGTGCTGGAGCGCAGAA
Source organism: Hypsibius dujardini (assembly GCA_001579985.1). Classification (NCBI taxonomy): domain Eukaryota; kingdom Metazoa; phylum Tardigrada; class Eutardigrada; order Parachela; family Hypsibiidae; genus Hypsibius; species Hypsibius dujardini. The sequence continues at coordinate 870 of LRSR01014668.1, read as the reverse complement.
AGGAACTACAACACGTTCGACCGGCGACTGCAAGTCTGCCGCACTCTTTCGCCTAAATTTCATCTCCATGGCCCGACCGAAACCCGAAACGATGAGCGGAGCCCGAAAAACCCGAACCGACATTTTTTATTTTGCCCGAACCCATCCCGAACCCGACCTGACACGAAACCCAAAAAAAGATCAATCACCGAAAAACATCTTACGAACTAGAAATTTCAGAAATCTTGCGTTTCTGGCCAAGGACTTATTTAATGTTACAAAACAACACCTTCCCCAAAGATCGGGATGATCTTACTTGGAAAAGAACGGAGATTTGACCTCATGATCGGAGCGGGTTTTTTTCACAAATAGCTGTCCATATATCATGATTCCAACAATTGGGGTCTCGGGGTCGAAATCACATCCAGAATTCCAAGATTTTTCTTACCGTTCCACTCCAAATTCGATTTGAAATTGATTGACATCAGTAGAATCTTTTTTGGATGCCAGGGGGCGGAGCTATGAGTTGTTTCTGCAACGTCACTCAGAAGCCAGGTGCCATTAACATATTACGTAATCAAAAAATGGCCTTTTCCGATCATCCACCTACCCAGATAATCAAAACTTTACTGGAGGGCGGGGCCTATTTCACTGGTGAGTAATAAAGGGTCCAGACCATCAACCTACCCTCCCTTAATGACGTAATATGTGATTGACCCCCTAGATTGAAACTAGCCCATAGCTCCGCCCCCTGGCATCCAGAATAGATTTTAGTGATGTCAATCAATTCCAAATCAAATTTGGAGGGGAAGGGTGATAAAAATCATAGAATTAAACTTTTTCCAAAAAACGACGTTTTTACTGGTTGGGATAAAAAAACTGAAACTTTGG